>SKCR01029631.1:0-135726 GCA_019454045.1 Zanthoxylum bungeanum | reverse complement strand
ATTTCCCACATGTCTTCTTCCACGGCCAGGACCTTGGTTCCGTGAACTCTGCTATGAAGTCTGCTAAGGCCTGCCCTTTTATTGCTGTCCCGGGAGGTAGGAGATGTCGTGCTCGCTTATTTCTACCGACCACTTCATTAGTCTCCCTGAGGCCTCTGGTTTTTGCAGGATTTGTCTTATGGGATAATCCGTGTACACCTTGATAGGATGGGCCTGAAAGTAGGGTCGTAACTTCCGTGCCGCAGTGACCAGGGATAGGGCAATTAGCTCGTGCGTGGGGTATCGAGTTTCTGCGTCCAGTAGGGCTTTACTGACATAGTAAACCGGTTTCTGGACATGGTCGGTCTCTTGTACCAGTGTCGAGCTTACTGCGTGCTTTGAGACGGCCAGGTATAGGTACAGTGTCTCCCCTGGGAGGGTTTGGCTAAGAGAGGGGGTTGTGCCAGGTATTGTTTTAGGTGCTGGAAGGCCTCTTCACACTCAGGCGTCCAGTCGACCCATTTTTGGGCTTTTTTGATGACTTTGAAGAAAGGATGGCACTTGTCGGTTGCACGCGAGATTAACCTGTTGAGTGCGGCGATCCTTCCTGTAAGGCTTTGTACTTCCTTAACTGTCCGGGGTGATTTCAGGTCTAGCACGGCTTGTATCTTTTGCGGGTTCGCTTCAATACCTCGTGAACTTACCATGTAGCCCAGAAATTTTCCTGAGGCTACCCCGAATGAACACTTCTCTGGATTGAGCTTTAAACTGTGTTTCCTCAGGAGTTCGAAAGTTTTCTTCAGGTCGGCCACATGGTCTCTTGGTTTCATGTCGTCGACATATACCAGCATGGTTGTGCCGATGAGCGGTTTGAAGATTTTGTTCACTAGTCTCTGGAAAGTCGCCCCTGCATTCTTCAATCCGAAAGGCATCACTTTATAACAGTACAGCCCTTGGTCAGTGATAAAGGTGGTCTTCTCCTCGTCCGCAGGGTGCATCTTGACTTGATTGTACCCCGAGAAAGCGTCCATGAAGCTTAGCAGCCCTTGGCAGGCTGTTGTGTCTACCAGTTGGTCTATATTTGGGAGGGGAAAGCTGTCTTTTGGACATGCTTGTTGAGGTCGGTGAAATCTACGCACATTCTCCACTTTCCGTTAGATTTTTTCACCAGTACTACGTTGGACCCCATTCTGGGTATTTTACTTCCCGGATGAAACCAGCCTTTAGCAATTTTTCCACCTCGGTTGCTATTGCTCCGCACCGCTCCTCCTGGTTGAATATTCTCCTCTTCTGTTTTACTTGGTTTGTGTAACGGGTTCACTGCTAAGCGATGGCTTACGAACTTTGGGTCGATTCCGGGCATGTCGTCGTGTCCCCATGCAAAAACGTCGGGGTACCCTTGTAGACATTCCAACAAGTCTTTTCTTAGGGCCTCGTCTAGGCTTCCCCCTATTTTTATGCTTTTCTTTGGCCCGAATAGCTTTACTTCTTCTAATTCTTCGGCTGATCCGAGCCGTGCAGTTTTATCGTGCCGAGGAGCAATGTCTCTTCTCGTGTTCTCGTCGTCCTCGTCTCTCTGTCTCTTTTTGGTGCCTCTTTCCACGCAGAGGGTCTCTCGTGAGTAACTGGCAAAACAGCTGCGGGCTATCTTCTGGCTTCCGCATATGATCCCGATCCCTTCCCGTGTGGGGAACTTCAATTTCAAGTAATAACAGGACATTGCGGCCTTGGTTTTCATCATGAAGGGCGGCCGACAATGACTTGATAACTGCTCATGCAGTCTACTACAGTGAAGTTTATCATGATTATTCGGGTTTGGGGGGCGGTTCCGATTGTCATTGCTAGTTGAATTTTTCCCAGCGGGACGACCGTTGATCCCCCCAAACCGTACAGGGGGGTGATGTCTTTGGTTAGAGCTGTGCATTCTACCCCCAGGCTCTCCAAAGTTTCTTGGGAAATTTCTCTATGTCTACTGCGCTCCCGGGGTCCACCAAGATTCTGTCCACTTCTGTGCCGCCGATTGTTGCTTTGATTATTAGTGCGTCGTCATGGGGGAAACTTACCCCCTGTGCGTCTTCATCGGTGAACATAATGGTGTCGACCGATTTCCTCGGGGGTTTTGGGATTTTTTCTGTTTTCAGCACCTCTGTCCCCCGTGCTCGGCTGTAATTCTTCCTTGACCGTTTAGAGTCCCCGGCCAGTGTTGCCCCTCCTGCGATGACGTTGACCTCTCGATTCCTTGCCCTTTGTCTGGCGACCATGATCTTGTGGTCGATGTAATTGTTCAGGTACCCGTTCCGGGCCAGGTCCTCCATTTGTTCCCGCAGGTCCTTGCATTCATCGGTTTGTGCCCTTTTAGATTGTGGTGCAGGCAGTAGGATCTTTTGTTTTTTTCTGTCTGGGGGAAACCTCCTGAGGTCGGGCTCTATTAAGAGGCCTTTCTCCCGTATTTCCATGATGATTTCCCCCGGCGGCTTGCTTAGGGGAATATACGCTTCTTCTCTCGACCACATGGTTTACTTGAGTTGCGGGCCTTTTGCTTTGATCCTTTTGTACCATTGGTTTGAATTCTCTGGGTCTTGGATTGAATTTCCGGAACTCTCTCTCTCCGTCGCCGATGGTCTTCTCTCCTGGTTACCCTTTCTCTGGCGGTTGTTCTCTCTGGGATACCTTCTCCTCGCTTTCTAGTAGAACGTACTTCCTGGCCACCTCTAGTGCGGTAGCGTAGTCTGGTGTCTCGTGGATCCTCAGGTGGGTCCACAGTTTCCCGACCCTTAGGGCCCCTTTCAGACTTTCCAAGGCTTCCTGGGATTCGTACCCTCCGACCTCGAGTACAGTGTTGTGATACCTTTCAATGAAGCTTTTCAGTGTTTCGTCGTCTCCTTGCTTCATGAGCCTTAGTTCTCCTATTGTTTTTTTAGGGGTGCAGGGCTCCTTTGAAATGCCGGATAAACGACTTCTTAAGTTGGGAGAAGCTCTGAATGCTCCTCGGGGCCAAACTTCTATACCATAGGATGGCAGGTCCCCCTAAAGTTAAGGGAAATACTTTGCATATGGCGTCGCCCGTTACTCCCTGTACTTCCATCAGGAGGACAAAGTTTTCAATGTGGGATTTTGGGTCGGAGTGGCCTTTGTATGGTGCCATGGTCGGCATGTTAAATCGCTTCGGAAACTGTGCTGCCTTTATTTCTTCCGTAAGGGGAGACCCCTCTTCCTCGCCTCGGGTGTCTCCCGCCCCGATCTTGAGGCTTTCTCCCCATCTGGTCATCTCTTTTCTCAACCAAGATTTTATTTCACGGGTTGTGCCCCCGTGCCGCCTTCTGTGTTCTTCTGTTCGCCTGTCGCCCCGGGCGTGGCGTTCTTTCAACTCAGAGGTCTCATGTACGTCTTCGTTATATTTTCTATCCTCCCTCTTGGAGTTGTAAAAACTGTCGGAGGAGGGGTCGGGTGATTGTTCCTCCTCTTCTTCTTCCCATGTGTTTTCTGATCTTCCTACCACCGCAGATCTTATCCCATAGGGGCCTCTCTTTCTGGGTCCCTCGTCTTCGCTTATATCTACCACTCTTTTCCCTCTTTCCCTCTTTCTGTCCGGTCTCGGTTTCAGTTTTCTCGTTGTTTGCTCCTTCCATTCTTTCTAGTCGATCCATCATAGACCTCATGCCATCTTCCATTTTTTCATCCAGTCCATTGCCGGACCTCCTGGTTGGTGATTTCCGTCCTCCGCCATTTGTCTTATCACGTGAACTGCTTTTTGTGAAGTTTCCCCACAGACGGCGCCAACTGTTGACGGTGGATTTTGGTCTCAGGGTAATATTGGAATATCACTCCCGAGGAAATCCTCCTCCAACTGTGAATTTGTTTGGTTATGGGGGACCAAAGGCAAATTTAGCGGAAAACGAGAAAATACGCCAATCAGACAAGGTGATTTAACGTGGTTCGGTGGATTTTGGGATCCGACCTACGTCCACGGGCAAGAACAGGGTGGTGCTTTTTATTACTCAAATACACTCCTCGGGTCTCTTCTTTATTTTTACAAATCAAAGCTCTATGACTCTAATCTCTCACTTTTGTGATGTTTTTCTAGATGCCCTTTTACACATGCTCTACCCTTCTATTTATAATAATACAGAAATCAGATTCCTATTTGTATAAGAAATCCTATTTGAACCCAATCTTCTCTTCTTGTAGGGTTTCCTGATCCGGTATTGCCTTCTTCTTCCGTTTTCCCTTTTGGATTCTAACTCTCTCTCCTTGTGATAGTAGGATGTTTTCCTTATCTTATCCATAAGAATGGGGTGCTGTTGTCTTGAACACGGTCCGTCATCTGGTCGGTCTTTTAATGAGGTCGGTCATGACAATCTTTTATGCTGAGGACGTTCCTGCCGACATCTATAGTGCTCGGTCATTTGAACCAAAGTGGTCGGTCTTCATATGAACTGGTCGGGTCGGCCTCATGATCTCAACCAGATAGCGAACTTACCTTTTTGTCCTTGTCGTGCTGTCTTAAATGCTGTAGCGCCTGAAAACACCATCAACAACGTTCATCAAACCCGAGAAACTAAACAAAATATTAAGTAAAAGGGGCGGTAAATATTGATATATTTTCCGCTCATCACACCCCTAAACCTAACATTTTGCTAGTCTTCGAGCAAAACAACAAAATAAAATACAAGAAATAATTAAAATTAAACTAAGCCATTTTCGTATGGATCACGGTTGCATTTAGCATATGCAACAAGCCTTTAAACCCCTTAGGTGTCCCTAGTGGACGAGTTATAGTCTCGTGAGGGCTTACAACAACGATACCCACAAACGTTTTACAAAAGTAAAAAAATAATATAACTAATGCACACAAAAGCAAAAAGACAAGAGAAAATAGAATAAAGAAGTTAGTGACTAATCAGGTGAAATTTCTACTCCAAGTTACTAGTTGTTTTCTTTCTTTCTAAATTATTGAATAAGTAAATTCTCCGATTATATTTACCATTCTCCATATGCACAGCCGACAAAATATTACTCAACTCATTTTTGCCCACAACAGTCACAAGTGCAGTTGATAAGAGAGTAATATTTTTGTCATAAAGTTTTATCAAAATTCACACCTTTTTGCAGCAATGGAATAATTTTTCTGATTTTTTTGATTTTTTTCTTTGATTTTTGATTTTTTTTTTATTTATATACAATATCTACCATCTATGTAGCGAGTGTTGGGTCGGTGGCTCCCAAACCAGTTGGCTTTAGGGCACCATGTGTTAAAACAACCCTACGGACTTAATTACTCAGACTTCAGATATATATATATTTGCAACATCTTTGATCCATGTAGCGAGCTTTGGCCAGTGACTCCCAAACCAGTTGGTTTTAGGGCACTAGGTGTTAAAACACCCCTACTGACTTAATAACTCGGATCTCAGACGTTTTTTTTATTATTCCAATGCTTTTCATAGCTGCTTCCCCCAATTAAACTAGAGCACTGAATATTACAATCTTTTCAATTATAGCTCATGTCCGTATGTTACCATGCATGTTGATAATACCTGCTAACTGAGCATATGAAGATCCATTTTAGTCAGTATTATGGAGAATTCACAAATTAAATAATTTAAAATGAAATAAAAAAAATTAACTTGTTTCGAAAATAGGTTTGAAATACGTCTCAGGAGTGGAAACTCCTTACTCAGCTATCTCTTACCAATTTCACCTTTTTAGTCAAAATAAAAACACAAAAACACAAAATACTTTTGTAATTTTTGAAAATTTTTCAATTTTTTTTTTGTATTTTTCGAAAAAATTTGGACTAAAAATAAAAACAACACATAATTAAAAACAAGATATTGATCAACTAATTTCCTCCCCCAAACCTAAATAAGACATTATCCGTAATGTCTTAAAAAGTAGAAGAAGAGTTTATAAGATAATACCTGGTTAACTGAAATGCTACACGAAAAGTTAAAGGTTAAGATCCAGATTAATCCGACGCCTCTTACCACGATCGTCATCGGACCAATTTATCTTTGAAATGATAGAGTCAATTTGTGGTTCATAGGCCAAGATTTGGTCAATTAGATCCAGAGTAGTTCTGGCAGTAAAGAGGAGTTCTTTCATAGATTTTATCACGAACCCATTTCTTCGAGCATCATCAAGAAACACACAAAGAAAATCATAAAATCCTTCAAAGTTGTACATTCCAAGCGGTTTCTGGTGTATGTTCAGGTTCGCCCAAGATAACACTGTAAAAATTTCCTCCAATGTACCAAAGCCACCTGGTAAAGCAATAAAATCATCAGCACGATTAATCATTTCTACCAATCGTTCAGACATACCTGGCACGATCAGTTCCTCTCCGTTTGATGGTCCAATAAGATTTGCTTCTGCCAAGGGTTTTGGGATGATTCCCAAAACGTGGCTGCCTCCTTCCTATACAGCCTTTGAAACGATCCCCATAAGTCCAAGATTGCCTCCGCCATAAACTAAGTGCATATTCCTTGCAGCTAAGACTCGACCCAATTCATGTGCTGCCTCTACATATTATGGCTTAACACCAACACTAATACCGCAAAACACACAGATGTTTTCAACTCGTCTTCTTAAAGTGGCTTCCATGTTTTACTCTGGATGTCTTCAAAAGTGCAATGATGAGTTGAATTTATAATACCTGAAAAGGGTGAGTAAAATAATAGCACTAGTACCTGCCAAATGACAATTATTAGTTAAACAGTAAAATAAATCGTGATAGTCAAAAAGGTATGGATCATGTCGTATAAAATAAAAGAAAACAACAAAACAAATCACAATTATTAGGAAAAGACAAAGAGATATAATATGTACAAGAAAAGTAGCGGCTTGATTGACGTCTATGCGTCAGGGACAAGCTTCCCATCCAATTTTCTTATAAATTGGCAAACAGTGTCTTTTTGAGTCAGATTCCTAAGACTTAACTGTTGTCTTTCTTTTTGGAATTGTGTATGCAATTTGCGAATGGCTATATGAACATATCCACTGGGATGCGTCTCAAGAGTCGAAGATATATTATCTACAGACTCCTTACTCAAGCCATCTTTAATGAATTTAATTTTGTCTTCGCGATTATCAGACACCATTCCTAAAGAACGACAACGAGTATTGCAATTCCAGCGTGCACATTTGTAACAAACACCCATTTGCTTAGCTCTACGTTTCTTTGCATAGGTGCTTCTTCCAAAACCAGGCAGATGTGAAATAAAAGAGTCAGAAGACTCACCTGCCAATCGGACCCGTGCTTCAATTACCCAACGAATATCATTAGGAACACCATGGATCGTTAGTAATCTTATCCGTTCCAAGCGAGCTTTGTAGACTTTCATCAGAGATTTTGAGGGAGAGAAGGAAATTGCTTGTGAAGATTTGCGAGAACTTCTTCCATCCGGAAATGTCTTAATCTGCAAAAACTAAACACACCAAATTAAATCACACCAAATCACAATATATACACAAATTGCATGGGTTGCCTCACTGCTAGCTAAGTTTAATGTAGTCAGCTAGACGTGACTTCTCAAATGTTAGGCTGGATCTGAAAGTGTGACACTTTCTTTTTGTCGCTCAAATGATTCTCTTCAGTAGTGCTTGACACGCTTGTTTTTAACCTTGAATGTTTTGTTGGAGTCGGGATCATGTATCTCAACGGCTCTGTCTGGTAAAACCTTGGTGATCACAAATTGACCTGACCACCGTGATTTTGGCATCCATGGGAAGAATTTCACCCTTGATTTGTTTAACAGTACCTTCTGCCCTAGTTCCAGTTGTATGCGCACTAACTTCTCATCGTGTCTTTTCCTTGCCTTTTCTTTGTACAATTTGGCATCCTCAAAAGGCTGATTGTGAAATTCCTCCAATTCGTTGAGCTGGTGGAAATTTTTCTCTTCTGTTACTTGTAGTGCAAGAATTGGCTTTTTCAGTGCAAAAGACGCTTTATCTTCAGGCTCCACATGCAATTGACATGTTTTAAGTTTGTCAGCAGAAATTTGCATTGCATTGGAGGTCTGGATGGTACTATTTATCACATCAAGTCTGAAACATTCCTCCTTCTCGTCATTCGAGAAATTCATGGCTTTAAAAACATTGAATGTTACTTCTTGGTCATGTACCCTCATGGTTAGTTCTCATTTTTATACATCAATAATGGTTCACCCTGTAGCCAATAATGGTCTCCCGAGGATGATTGGCACGTCTGCGTCTTCCTCCATATCAAGGACAATAAAATCTGCTGGGAAAATGAATTTGTCAACCTTGACCAGCACATCCTCAACTACGCCTCTTGGAAATACGAGCGTTCTATCAGCAAGTTGTAGAGAGACCGAAGTTGGGATTGTTTCTCCAATCTGCAATTTCCTGAAAATAGAAAAAGGCATCAAGTTAACACTCGCACCTAAATCACACAAAGCCTTACTAAAGTCATGTTCTCCTATGGTGCAAGGAACAGTGAAACTGTCAGGATCTTTCAATTTTGGAGGAAGTTTCCTCTGAATGATAGCGCTGCATTCTTCTGATAATGCTACTGTCTCGTAATCTCCCAATCTCCGCTTTTGTGAAAGAATGTCTTTCATGAATTTGGCATAGCTGGGAATTTTTCCAACGCTTCTACAAATGGAATGTTGATATGCAGCTTTTTGAACACCTCCAAGAAATGAGCAAACTGCTTGTCCAGTTTTTTTTTCTGAAGATGCTAAGGAAAAGATGGAGGTGGAGTGATCTGTTCTTTTTCTTTTGCTTCTTTTTCCTCCATCTGTTGCTTTGTTTCTTTTGGAACTTCCTCAGTAGTTGTTTTGGCTCCAACATCTTTGTTGATTTCAGTACCGCTTTTTAACATGATTGCATGACACTGCTCCTTCCCTATGTTCCTCGGATTTGGTTCACTGTTGCTAGGAAGGTTACCTGGCGGTCTATAACTCTGAGCATTGGCCATTTGTCCAATTTGATTCTCCAGTGCTTTAATAGAAGCTGATTGACTTTGAATTAATGCTGCTTGGGATTGAAACATAACATCATATCTTGCTACTTGAGAGTCGTGTTTTGCTTTTTATCTTTTTCAAGTGGATCAACACTTCTGTTATTCATGATTCATTTGTCTGCTCCTGGCCTTTGTTCTGTTGTTGGAATCCGGGTGGTGGGTTGTTCATTGCCCTGAATTGTTGCTCCATGTGAAATTGGGATGATTCTTCCACCCTGGGTTGTAGGTGTTCGAATATGGATTGTTCCCCTGTCTGTTGAAATTGTTGACATAATTCACTTATGGATCCACCATTAACCTTCATTTTAAGAGTTTTCAGACTTTTGCAAATCTGATCCAGCTTGGAATTCATGCTGTGTTGGCTCCAACTTCATAAATTCCTGCAATTCTTTGGATCATGCTCCTTTCTGTTGGCCATAAAGAATTGTTGTTGGCCATTTCTTTAATTAAGTCCCAGGCCTGATCTTCTCCTTTTGCCATCAAAGCTCCTCCAGCAGCAACATCAATTGTGGTTCTCATTATTCCAGAAAGTCCATTGTAGAAGGTTTGGACTTGTAGCCACTTTGCGATCTCATGATGAGGACATTTCTGGAGTAAATCTTTGAATCTTTCCAAGCTTCACAAAGGGATTCTGAATCTTGTTGCACGAATGATGTGATGTCATTTCTCAACTTTGCAGTTCTGGCTGGTGGAAAGTACTTTGCAAGGAATTTGGTGTCTAGAGTGTTCCAAGTTGTGATGAAACCTGCTGGTAGTGAATGTAGCCAACATTTAGCTATGTCCTTCAAGGAGTATGGAAAAACCCGCAGTCTCATTGCTTCTTCAGCTGCTCGGTTGTAATTGAAAGTACCGCAAACTTCCAGGAAGTTGCTGATGTGAGTATTTGGATCTTCAGTTGCTTTCCCCCAAAACTGCACTGACTGCTGAATCATCTGAATGCATATTTTAATGTCACCCGTATTTGCTGGTAAGGGAAGAAGTACAATATAAGAAATGAGTCTGTCAACCACCGGAATGGTTCTGTCTCGAATGGGAATTGGTGGTGCAACTTCCAAAGGTTTAGGTTCCATGTTGACTAAAGCTTCTTGGCCTTCTCGCCTTTCCATTCTCAACTGTCTGATGGTTCTTTCAATTTCTGGGTCAAGCGGTCGGAGTTCAAAGCTTCTGGTTCGTCTCATGAAGTTTCTGAGAACCTGAAACACAAGAAAACAACAACAATAAGTAAAAAGAAATTAGATATAAGTAAAGGTATCTAACCTCAAAACTAATAATGAAAGATAAATAAATCCCCGGCAACGGCGCCAAAACTTAACTGGTGCTTACACACACGCGTATAACGCAAGCGCACGTATCGTTCAATTAGTATAAAAAAATATCGATCCCACGAGGACTTAATACCTAATCTATTAATTTTATGAGGTCAAATGATTACTAATATTTAACAGGTTGTTTGATTGATTTGAAATGGTGATGATTCTAAATTTAAAAACAAGTAAATAAAATTGCACGAAAGTAGGTTTAAGAAAATTCAATATTAGGAAACTATCTAGGGTTGTGAATCTTTCTAATATCTTTAAAAAGTTGAAGTGGTTATTTCATTTTTGTGTAATATATCGGTTTACTAACCTGGAACACTAAATTATGTGAAAGCCTCTGTCGATGGTCATACGCAAATACCCAGTATAATCCAATTGAACCATATGTATATGTCAACCAAATTACCTGGATTCATTAAGTTTAAGTTCCAATTATGGCTACCCCCGCCCGACAGGTATATGTCTATCCTGTAAGGAAATCTATTAAAGGGTTATTTATCCTCAAGGAAGATCGTGGGCTATTAAGTCTAAGGCTGAAACCTAAAATTCATTTGCCAAGTTTATTTTAGATTTACCAGATCAATCTTATTAGTGGCCAATTAACAAAACGCATTAAGCTTAAGACTTAATAAGTAAACCTTTAAATTACCCAAACTATAAAATAACCCCTTATAAACCAGTGATATTAGAATTCATCACAACCCCAGATAACTAACTTAGTTACGACACATAACTAGGGCTAGTAAAAACTTAAATAAAATAAAAGACATAAATTAAAATGCTGAAAAGTAAATTGCTGAAATTAAATACTGAAAATTAAATGCTGAAAAGTAAATGCTGAAAGTAAATTACTGAAAAGTAAATGCTGAAAGTAAATTGCTGAAAGTAAATGCTGAAAGTAAATTGCTGAAAAGTAAATGCTGAAAGTAAATTGCTGAAAAGTAAATGCTGAAAGTAAATTGCTGAAAGTAATGCTGAAAGTAAATGCTGAAAGTAAATTGCTGAAAAGTAAATAAAGTAAAAGTACAATAAAAGAAAATGATGAGGTAAAAGGATCCACTTTTATTATTTCTATTTTAGATATCTCCTTTAATATAATATATTAACTTTGCATGATAATTACCAACCAGTCATATAGGCGGTATCCAGATTAAGTCAAATTAATAATCAATTACCAACCGACCAATCAGGCGGTATCCAATTTAGTCAGGTTAAAACCAATTTAAATAATTACCAACCGACCAATATGGCGGTATCCTCGTTAAGTCAGGTTTTAACTAGTTTATATATTATAATTAAGGGAGATTAATCTAAATATTAGTAATAAAAGTTTTACCTTTTAACCCAGCAAATGGGAGTTACCTCCTCATTACTGAAAAGTAAAAACTGAAAATTAAAGAAAGAAAAGTATTGTGCGTAAAAGTAAATTGCAGAAAGTAAAAACTGAAAAGTAAAGAAAAGAAAGTGCGAAAGCGGAAATTAATTACTGAAAGTTGTAAATAAACAAACAAGATACAATCTTCTTAGTATTCTTAAGGAATTCCTTAGAAGAAATTATGAATTTACAAATGAAACGGCTTGGTATTTATAGGCAAAATTTTGCCTCCATCAAATCATCCACCAAATCCATTATTAATTACTCCACTAATTGCTCCACCATATCCATTATTAATTGCACCACTAATTGCTTATCATGTTTGGTGGTGATTTGATAATTTTTATTATTTATTTATTAATTAATTTTTTTGCTTTGAAAATTACTTTAATAATTACACACAACACACTTCTAGATGGTTCATCGATTTCGGGCATGAAATCTTCAGAATTAGAAATCATTTTGTCTTTCAAAGTTGTATATCTTTGAGTCTTCTTTAATCTGGAACTTCAATCAGCTCAATCCGATATCGAAGTAAAAAGTTATGTCCAAAATATGACAGATGCGCAAAACTGGAATTTCCAAAACTGCACTTCGTTAAAACGCCCTTTCAAGTTTCCAATCTCCAAAATTAATATGTCATGTCCAATTTTTGCTCTTATTTGACACACATTTCATCCTAAATGATTTCATTTTGTCCCAATATTATTTTATCTGCAAAATAAACTAAAACGCATCAAAACGTTCATCAAACCCGAGAAACTAAACAAAATATTAAATAAAAGGGGCGGTAAATATTGATATATTTTCCGCTCATCAGTACAGGATCAAATTGAACCCCAGAAAATACGCCTTCTGTGTCGCTTCAGGGAAATTCTTAGGGTACATGGTCATTCGACGGGGTAAAGAAGCAAATCCTGACCAGATCAAATCCATTCTCAATATCCCCTCCCCCACTTGTCCAAAAGATGTCATGCGACTAGCAGGGAGGATTGCTGCTCTGAACAGGTTCAACTCCAAGTCTATAGACAAAAGTTTTTTGTTCTTCTCAGCCCTTAAGAAAGTAAAGAACTTTGAATAGACCACAGCCTACGAATTGGCTTTAAAAGAACTCAAACGGTATTTGACCTCCCCACATCTGCTGTCAAAGCCACTCGACAATGAAAGGCTTTATCTCTGCTTAGGAGTTTCTGAACAAGCAGTCAGCGTCATCTTGATCAGAGAAGAAGAGGGGACACAACTCTCAGTCTACTATGTGAGTAAAACACTACTGGATGCAGAGTCACGCTACACACAAATGGAGAAATTGGTAGTGGCCTTAATAATGGCTGCTAGAAAGCTATGCCCTTATTTACAAGGACACCTAATCATAGTTTATACTGCATATCCTCTAAGGAGCATTCTCCATAAACCGAAATTGTCTGGGAGACTGATAAAATGGGCTGTAGAGCTTGGAGAACATGACATCACTTACCAACCCCGAACGGCCGTCAAGTCTCAGGCCTTAGCAGATTTTATAGCTGACTTCAGTCCCAGCCTACAAGTTATAGCTGAATCAGAAGTCCATTGTATCCATTCGACTACTCCTTGGAAGCTTGCGGTCGACGAATTCAGTAATAAGAGAGGTTGCAGTTTGGGAATGGTGGTCATTACTCCTGAAGGTGACATGCTAAAATAAGCAGTTAAGTGTGGTTTCAAAGTCACCAATAATGAGGAATAGTATGAGGCATTAATAGCTGGTCTGACCTTGGCCAGTGAACTTGGAGCCAAAAGATAGAAGTAAAATCTGATTCTCAATTGATTGTCAACCAATTCCAAGGGTTGTATCAAGAAATAGATCCATAAATGGCATCCTACTTAGAAAAGGTGAAGGATCTCCAATCGACATTTGAGCAACTCACAATAACCCAAGTGCCAAGAAATGAAAATTCTCAAGCAGACGCATTGGCCACTCTTGGTTTCGACAATGCAAGGGACAAACCTCAATCTATTCCAATAGTATACTTACAGTGGCCAGCTATTTGGAAGGAAGAAACAAAAGAGGTCGTCTACATCACTCCAGTCGACACTTGGATGACATCCCTTGCAAGGTACTTACAAGATGGCACACTTCCGGAAGAAAAAATTTAGGCAAGGAGAATTTAAAGATAGGCTGCCAGGTTCACCATTTGTGATGGGCAACTACTGAAAAGATCTTTCTCCGGACCCTACCTTAAGTGCCTCACCCATAAAGAAGCACAACAGATTTTGGAGGAACTACATGAATGAGAATGTGGGAACCATTTAAGAGGGAGAAGCTTGGCATGTCGAGCCCACTCGACAGGTTACTATTGGTCTACCATGAGAGCTGACTCTGCAGACTACGTAAGAAAATGTGAGAAGTGTCAAAAATTCGCCCAAGTCTCACACCTACCACCAGAGAAACTCAATCATATTCTTTCTCATTAGCCATTCATGAAGTGGGGGATGAATATCTTTGGGAAACTCGCAACCGCCTCGGGTCAACGAGTCTACATGATGGCACTTACAGACTACTACTCTAAGTGGATTGAAGCAGAATATTTTGCCAGACTACGAGATAAAGAAGTACAAACTTTCATCTGGAAGAATATCATATGTCGATTCCGGGATACCTAGAGAGATTTTGACTGATAATGGTTCACATTCATCAACCATCATTTCCAAGATTTTTGTAAAATTTAGGGAATCAAATTGAGCTTCTCGACCCCGTGCTAACCACAAGCTAATGGTCAAGCAGAATCATCCAACAAAACTATAATTGAACACATTGAAGAAGAGGTTTGAAAAATCAAAATGAACTTGGACAGACGAACTCCTAGGAGTCTTGTGGTCCTATAGAACAACGATCTAATCGTCAACAAGAGAAACCCCATTCTCCCTAGTGTTTGGAACAGAAGTCGTATTCCAAAAGAGGAAAGCATCATTTCTCCACGCTACTAATAACTTGATAAAGATTCGAATCAAAAACTCATGAGACACAACCTTGATACTATTGATGAATAAAGGGAACGGTCTTCCATACGACTTGCAGCCCATCAACAGAGAATGGCCAAGTACTTCAACAAAAATGTTATAAGCATAACCTTCAAATAAGGAGATGGGTCCCGCGTAAAGTTTTCCAAAACACCAAGGAAATTGGAGATGGTAAATTTGGACCAAACAGGGAAGGTCCATACGTCATTAAACAGGTAGTTGGGCAAGGAGCTTACAAATTGCAAATCATGGATGGAGCACCAATCTATAATAGTTGGAACGCTATTCATCTCAAGCGATTCTACCGGTAATATGTGCATGTTTGATTGTATTTTGAAAGATATGCTATTTGTAACTTATAGAAGCGATTCGACGTTAAAGCAAAATGGATTCAAGAAAAAATTAACTTAAAAGCTTTTTCCATTCAATAATCATTGTTTAATACAAAAAAAAAGATAAAATTTCTAGGCAAACTACAATTATAATTTCTCCAGAGTCTCAGTCTGTTGATCTTCAGCAGGAACGTTGACTCCAGCAGGAACATCTTGATCCTGAGTAGCGGAGTCGACTCTCATAGGACCAACGTCTTCAACCTTCTTTTCTTGGCCATCAGCCACCATCGTTTCAACTTCAGCTATTGCAACCTTCTTATCCCTCACTTCCTTTGATTGAACCTCCTCTCCTTTTTCTTCACCACCTTCACTCGACAAAGAAAGTCCAGCCACCAGCCTATTGTACTCTAGAATCCATTTTTAAGGCTTCCATGCATTATTTTTTCCTTCAAGAAACTCCTTAATCAAATTGCTCATTTCTTTCATCATGGATTCAAAAGCAATCCCCTCAAGTTGCTCTAGCAGCCTTCCATTCTCCTTTTTCACATTGTCGAACCCCTCCTTGTAAGCTTCCAGGATAGTTTCAGATACTTCCCTCTCCACCTTAAGTATTGTCTTGGTTTCCTTCAACTCCTTCTCCAATCCTTTTCCCCTCTTTTCAGAAGCTTCCAATCCAGACCTCAGCTCAGCCATTTCTTTCCTCATTGAAATACTTGATTTCTCTAGTTCCATTATCCTCTTTTGGCCCAATTCAGCATATTGTTGCATGTACAAGCTACATTCCATTATCTTAAAAAATAGTTAGATATCATTCTACGAATGATATTTAAAATTATAAGAATAGTTATCGAATATACTTAATTGATAACTCAAGGCTGCTGCTTTCTTCATCGCCTCAATTGGGCCTATCTCTGTCAGTATATTCTCATCTTCTTCTAGGAGAAGCCCTTTGATAAATTTGCTAAGGCTGGAAGGATCCGAGATCGCAGTCGACCCATTGGGAATCCTTACAATGACATTCTCCAGATCTTCCTCTGCCTCAGCAACAACTTTCCTTTTCTTCCCAACCACAGTCACCTCATCCGACTATCTTTTTGTAACTGGAGCTTCGGTCGAAACGACTTCTTTAGTTTGGGAGCCTCCATATTTTCAGCTTCAGACTCTTTCCCTTTGGCTTTCTTGGCTCTCATTCAACTCTTCATTTCGTCAATTGAGGATACTTTAAAAGGGCCTGACATTATATCTTATGCGCATAAAAGTGCATCAGAAGTTAGAGGCTTTAAAAATGTTGGCTCTTTGTATATCTCGCGACCCGACCAATTTGAGTATATCACGACCAAAATGTGTTTACAAAGGGCCAAATGGGTACCTTCTGGATCAAAAATGTCATTCCACAATAGAGTCAACCTCAAACTTTTCTCCACTAGGACTACCCTCCAGTCTCTATCTTCAGCAAGTAAAGCTAGAATAGCTTTAGTGTTGGAAATAGTTCGACTTGTTATCTCAAACGACCTATTTCGATGAGGGCCTGCAAGAAAAATAGGTCATTAGTCTCATTCACCAAATATATTCGAAAAGTATGTTAGAGATTTAATACTCACTCGAAAAACTCCAGGATTCTAGGTTTCGACCTACTCCAGCCGACCCAAAAATACTCTCACCCCTTACAAAGAAATAATTGGACTGTCAGTTCCCCTTATCATTTGTTGGGAGTCCAGTCACTATATGTTCTTTCTTTTGGCGAAGATACAAAGTGTATCTCCATTTTCTATCATATGCTCTTTTAGATAGTATGTGAATAGTAAGTCATTTACTTCAAACAACACTCCTAATTCAAAATCCATACACTCAATCGACAGTAAGATCCTCCAAATATTTGGCATCAATTGAGAAGGAGCGATTTGATAGTGATCCAAAACCTCCCAAACTAACCTCGGTATGGGAAATCTAAATCCATCTATAAAAGGTCACTCGTAAAACCTAATCCACCATGGGACTATATAATCAATCCTTTCAGTCGACATGGGTAACCTTACTTCTATTGAATTTGAAAACCTATACTTACACCTAATTTCCCTCAGTGATTTCTCAATCACTCGACTGGCATGATTTTTTGTTAACAAGTTTGTTGGTTCACTAGTTCTGGCGATTCCACTCGACTCTCTAACTGCTAGCAATGTCCTAAGTGGTATAACATCAGTGGGAACCCCATGAGGTAACTCTGCTATTGTTATAAGTCCAGCCTCAATAAGGTCCTCATGTGACCAATCCCTATATGTTTCTTACCCAATCGACTCACTCAAAGATGGTTAAGCGTATCTGTCAATTTAAGCACCTAAGCTACCTAGAGATTCTTCACTCGGCATTCTTCAAACGATAAGCATACAAACATAAAATTTCCTAAAATATATATTCCCTAAAGATCAAGCTACACAAATCCTCAAACACAATTTCAATAGTTACACCAGGATTCAAAAGATCAAAAAACCTATTTTAAGTAAGAACAGCTTGAATTTACGCTATGAATGCTTAAAGATAATGAAGAACACAAGATGAGTTTTGAAGAATACCTTGAAAGGCTTGAGACTTCTCCCAAATTATTGAATGAATTGAGATTTTGCGAATGAGGCGAAAGACCACCCCAAAACTCTCTCTTATACCATCCTTTTTGGCGCTTCAATTTCCCGTCAAAAACGCCTCGTGATTCACACTAGGATTGCATTAATATTTAAAGAAGGGCCTAGAAACTTTAAAAGGCCCATCATACGAATGATAGGTCTACCCATTAATGTCGATTGAGGGAAGTCATGGTTGGTTGATGTTTCATGGTCAACATTCTATAATTTACTAGTACAAGGCGTGGCAAGTTTAAGGAACCATGTCACATGACACGACACCATGTGAAGACTTAACACAAGGGAAGGTGCCATATGACACGACATCACATGAAGACTTTACAGAAGGGAATGATCTACGTGACATGACATCATGTGAAGGCTTGGCACATGGAATGGAACTATTCGGGACGACATCATGTGAAGACTTTACCGAAAGGAATGTGCCACTCGACATGACAGCATATGTGATCTTGTGGCAAGGAAATTCAACTCGACACTACATGAATGAAGATTTATCATAAGGAATTTGCCTCATACGACAAAATACAAGTGATGTCTCAGTGTTACACAATGTGGCCATAAGACACTACACGTTTGATCTTCAACATCTGATTCAAATCTCAGTCGACAATACATGAAGGTAGTTCTCGAATGAGATCTCTCCTTTGATTCCAAACCAATTTCACTAAACACCTATGATAATTTGTTGAAGTATCCCATTCGACCTTTATGTGGTAAATCTTCAGACGACAATGAAGACTTCACTGGTCCTTTGACCAGTCGTATGGAGTATGCCCTGAACCTTCATCTGGTTTAGTCGATTATGAACATTTCATATGGTTCATGTCGAGTCAAGTTGAAGACCTGGAGTACATTCAGTCCAGACGACAATGAAGACTCCACCGGTCCCTTGACCAGTTGTATAGAGTATGCCATGAACCTTCATCTGGTTCAGTCGACTGGGAACATTCCTCATGGATCATGTCGAGTCAAGTTGAAGACCTGGACTACACTCAGTCCAGACGATAATGAAGACTCCACTGGTCCCATGACAAGTCGTATGGAGTATGCCCTGAACCTTCATCTGGTTCAGTCGACTGGGAACATTCCCAATGGCTCATATCGAGTCAAGTTGAAGACTTGGACTATACTTAGTCAGACGATAATGAAGACTCCACTGGTCCCATGACCAGTCGTATGGAGTATGCCCTGAACCTTCATCTGGTTCAGTCGATTGGGAACATTCCCAATTGCTCATGTCGAGTCAAGTTGAAGACCCGGACTACACTCAATCCAGACGACAATGAAGACTCCACTGGTCCCATGATCAGTCGTATGAAGTATGCCCTGAACCTTCATTTGGTTCAGTCGACTAGGAACAATCCCCATGGCTCATAACCAGTAAAGTTAAAGACCTGGACTACACTCAGTCCGAACGATAATGAAGACTCAACTGGTCCCATAACCAGTCGTATGGAGTATGCCATGAACCTTCATCTGGTTCAGTCGACTAGGAATATTCCATATGGCTCATGTCGAGTCAAGTTGAAGACATGGACTACACTCAGTCCAGACGACAATGAAGACTCCATTGGTCCTATAACTAGTCATATAGAGTATACCCTGGACCTTCATCTGGTTCAGTCGACTGGGGACTCTCCCCGTGGCACATGTCGAGTCAAGTTGAAGACATGGACTACACTCAGTCCAGAAGATAATGAAGACTCCACTAGTCACAAGACCAGTCGTATGGAGTATACCCTGAACCTTCATTTGGTTCATTCGATTGGGGACACTCTACATGGCTCATTGATAAGTGCACGAAAGTGTATTTTGAACATCGCTAACTCGGCTTAATTATCTTGTATTTAATCTTAATTAGAGTTAATTTTGTGCTTTATTATTAGGAGCAATGGTATATGAAGTTTGGAGAAATTACACATGTTTCGGGACCATACAGACGCATCGGAAGTACGCGGGAAGAGCGAAAATGAAGAAAACACAAAATCCAGAAAAGCTAATATGCGTTGCGACGCGCCCTTCTTGGCGTCGTGACGTGCTATCAATTCCTGCACTCCATAGAGAATGGCTGAGAGTTTGGCACCGCGGCGCCTAAAGACCAGCGCCGCAGCACCCTGGGAACCACCCAAAACCCCGATTTAGTCATCTTTGATGCACATTATGACTCCGGAACCTTTCTATATAAACCTTAGCTCGTCCTAAACAATAGAATCATAGAAAAACATAGGAGAAACTCAGAAAACAAGAGCCACAAACATAAAATCAAGAGACAAGAATGGAGAACTTCAAGCCGAACATGATGTCTCTCCAATTTATCAACGTTGTTTCTTTCTTCTGCATGGAGAAATAATCTCCTAAGGCAAAGCTAAGGATGAACTCTTATATTCAACTCTTTTATTGTTGTTATTGATTCTTGGAAGAACTTATTTGCTATACAATTGATATCTCATTATTCTCTTTATCTTTTGATTATATGAATCCAGAAACTATTTTGTCAATTTACATATAGATTCAGTCATGTTTTTTCTATGTGTGGTTTGTGAAATTAGTTGCGACTGGCTAAGGTTGTTTTGCAAGTTAATCTTCTGCTGCAATATTGCTTGATAGTATATTGTCGTCGTTAGATAGGTTGTAACGATCGCCTTATGTGTTATTAACGTAGAGAATATAAGTTATCAATTACGTTAGAACTTAATCTGAGCAGAATTGAAATATCCTCCAATCGTTGGTTTGGGTTGTGAAAGAAGGGGTTTTATAGCGGAAATCCGGAAACGCAGCGGAATAGGGGAAAATCAAAATTTTTCGATTTCAAAATTTTTCTTCGATCGATCAAATAAACTTATTTATTTAATTATCCAATTATTAAATTCTGAAAAATTACACAAGAAATCATATTTCTTGGTAATTATCGAATTGCCCCATAACTTTGTAAATTGATCATTTTAGTCCAAAAATTATCAAATATAATTTTGGATGATTCTAAATCATTTCTAAAATGTTTTTCAACACATCTAATGCATCAAAATCAGATTTCACACAAATCCCCAATTTTGGAGCAATTGTCGTGACTACCCTTAAATTTCAATTAATTACAATTTGGTCCATTTTGTTCAAAACATGCCAATATCAAATCCAATCAACCTAAAAATTTACATGCATCATATTCATACCATAATACATCACATATATGAAAATCCCCAAATTTGGAGTGGGATATGAACCCTAATTTTTCAATTTTACCAAATTGTCCAATTTCACCAAATCTTTAAAATCCAACACTTTAATCCATTCAATACTTCACCAAACAAGCCTCACCACTTTGAAATAACTCTAGAAAAATTCTAGGTCACCAAGGAGTGGCTTAATAACTCTATAATGGCAACTTTGATTTTCAAAGAATCAAAAGTAAGCCTTTAAAACAAGTTTAAGCTTACTTACATGCATCAATCTTTCATACAAGTTCTCAAACAAATAAACACAAACTATAAGAAAAAGAGAAAAAAAAAGCAACACAAAATGATGCCAAGCATGTTAGAAACAATTCCATGTTGAAGGCTTTGAAGAAATACTTACAAAAAACCAAAGATTTTCAAGCTTTTTTCTTTAAGTCTCCAAGCTTCTCTCTCAACTTCTTTTATGTTTATTTTGTGTATTTGAAACTTATGAAACCCTAAAATGAAACAAACAATATATACCTACACTATTGGCCTTGGCCGAATAAGGCATAAGAAAAAATATCATGATATTTTCAATTTATTTCAATTAAAGCCAACTTGTCAACTTGATAAAATGATCATTACACCTTTAATGATTAATTCAAACAAGTCAACAATTACAACTCAAGCCATTTAATAAAATATCACAACTTTAAGATATTTATATTTTAATTAATTTAATCATTTAAAAATTAAATAATTATTTAAATACAAAATATTAAATATATGTATTATATTTACATTAATATCAAATACATATATATTTATGATATTAGTCAAATATCTCAATTTGATCATTAATTAATGTGTATTGATAAAATCTATCATTAAATGCAAATACCCAAAAATTAAGAAATGACTATTGGGTCCCTTCACATGTACTTTGCGTTTAACCTTTAAACGACTTATAAATAATCAATATTATTTATAAATGTTGCCCTAGTGCTCTACGAGTATATTTCATTAGTGAGACTCTCAAGATTCAGACATATCCGTCACGAAATCCAATTTCGTGTCCATAATTTACACACCCGTAAATTATGATGATCACGGATAAACTAGTTGAATCATACAGGTCGAGGTCATGGCATATGTATAATTCCTCCGTCACAGGAATCAGGATATATCCCAGAGATATATATGTAAACGTCAAATCTCTATAATGACTATCTCGTCGACGTCTCTATTAGAAATCTCAAAAAAAATATTTAGAACTGACTTCTAAAATGTACCACATGCCCATGGTTTTTATCTGATTGCTAATCATATATGGACTACCTATGCTCTATACACAGAACTGACGGATCTTATCCAGATGCACACATGACACTCTGAGGATCTATCTACAACCAACGAACAGGTGGAGGTCTGATCTTAATAGATCAGTGATGTGACTACCATCTAGGGTGATGTGCCCACAGTGGCATCTTAAGTCGAAGAATAACAAATGCTACTTAACCCGTGAAGATTCTTATTGACGTTGGTGTACCATCCATTAAGAATCTTTGTTGAGTCGTTCAGTGTTTATCCGCTATAAACACCTACACGTCTATACTAGTCTCCAAAACTTATGATTCATTGAGAAAACATTGGAATCATATATTTCAGTATACGACATGTACCGGTCTCAACGGGTTTACTTTACTGACCAAGTAGTGTAAACCTTGACCAGGAACTGTCTGAGAATGACAACGTCATGATACAACTCAATATCAGTTGCGATGCTTTTGCAACTGTTTCATGACTAGTCATCCTAAGGTCTATTACGTCTTTACCATATTAAAAGATATATTATATTACAGAAACTGCTTGTATTATTCAAAAAAAAAACGTTTTACATAAGTATTTTCAAGGAAATACAAACGGGAATTGGCACTCTGAGCACCAACCCCAACAAAAACTCTCATTTGCTCTAGTGCTTATATTAATTGTATCTAATACCCATCAACTCCACGTGTTTATCAAACAGCTTCGGTGGTATGGCCTTCGTCAGCGGGTCTGCTAATTATCTTCACTCGGTACCTTGCACACGACAATATCCTCTCGTGACACAATCAATTGAATAATGTGGTACTTGCGTTCCACATGCTTCGACTTCTGATGTGCCCTCGGTTCATTTGCTTGTACAATGGCTCCAGTATTATCACAGTATAATGGAATCGCATTCTCGATACTTGGGACAACTCCCAATTCTGTGATAAAGTTCCTAATCCATCAGCTTTCTTTGCAGCTTCAGAAGTTACAATGTATTTCGCCTCTGTGGTGGAATCTGATGTCGATCCATGTTTGGAACTTTTACAGCAAACTGCACCTCCGTTAAGAGTAAAGACGAATTCGGATATAGACTTTCTATCATCAGGATCCGATTGGAAGTCGGAATTCGTATATCCGTTAACTTGCAGTTCACTTCCTCCATAAATTATCAACTTATCCTTAGTACCTTTAAGATACTTTAGGATATGTTTAATGGCCATCCAATGGTCATTTCTTGGATTGGATTGATATCTACTAGTTACGCTAACAGTGAAACTGATATCAGGCCTTGTACATAAC
Source organism: Zanthoxylum bungeanum (assembly GCA_019454045.1). Taxonomy (NCBI): domain Eukaryota; kingdom Viridiplantae; phylum Streptophyta; class Magnoliopsida; order Sapindales; family Rutaceae; genus Zanthoxylum; species Zanthoxylum bungeanum. The sequence continues at coordinate 112,337 of SKCR01029631.1, read as the reverse complement.
ATGGCATACATTATGCTACCCAAACACGAAGCATAAGATTTGTTAGACATTCTAACCTTCTCATCTTCTGATTGTGGACTCATCTTCTTTGAAAGATGAATCCCATGTCTGAACGGTACATTTTCTGTCTTACAGTTACCAAAATTATACCGTTCCAAGATCTTACCTATGTATGTTGATTGGGATAACCCAATCAGCTTCCTTTGTCTATCTCTATAGAGTTTTATCCCTAAAATATAGGAAGCTTCTCCCAGGTCCTTCATGGAGAAATTCTTACAGAGATATGCTTTGACGCTTTGTAACATTCCTATATCATTCCCAATGATTAGGATATCGTCAACGTAGAGGACTAAAAATACTACCATGCTTTGACGCTTTGTAACATTCCTATATCATACCCAAGATCTTATCTGATACACACAAGATTCTTCCGAATTCTTGAGAAAACCATATGATCTAATGATCCCATCGAATCGAAGATTCCAACTTCGTGAAGCTTGTTTAAATCCATAAATGGACTTCTTAAGCTTACATAACATACCTGAGTTTTCGCTAGACGCAAAAACCTTCCGGCTGTTCCATATAGATTTCTCCATCAAGAAATCCATTTAGAAAAGTCGTTTTGACATCCATTTGCCAAATCTCGTAGTCATGATATGCAGCCATAGAAAGCAAAATCCAAATAGACTTAAGCATTGCTACTGGTGAAAAATTTTCATCGTAGTCGACACCAGGTCGCTGCGTGTAACCTTTTGCTACCAGTCGGGCCTTGTAAGTTTCAACCCTACCGTCAGGCCCGTGCTTCCTTTTGTAAACGCATTTACAACCGATAGGAACAATTCCTTTGGGAAGCGGAACCAAGTCTCAAACTTGATTCTCATGCATTGAGTCCAACTCGGATTTCATGGCACTTTGCCATTTCACGGAGTCGATGTCCAACATCGATTCTCTATAGGTAAAAGGATCAGTCTCTTCAACTAAGAGAACATCAAGACTCTTTTCTTGTATCAATACAAGCGTTCAATAGGTCTTGATATCCTTTGTGACCTACGGAGTGTGTGTGTTGAAGGTCTTTCATCTACTTGAAGGTTCCTACAGAGTGTGTGTGTGTGTTGAAGGTCATTCATCTACTTCAGGTTTCTTCGTTGGTTCGTTGTTTTCAGGTTGAACTTCATCAAGTTCAACCTGTCTATGGTTACCACATTCTGACAAGAATTCTACTTCTAGAAATCTTACGAAGCGAGCTCGATATCATAGAACAGATATCTCTTCATTTCTGAAAGATATCCAACAAACCTAAACTGTTTCCCTCGAGGCCAAAGCTTATCTTGCTGAGTCACCCTGACATAGGCAGGACAACCCCAAACCTTAATATAACTAAGATTTGGTCTCCTACCGGCCCATATCTCATACGGAGTCGTAGGAACAACTTTTGAAGGAATCTTATTTAAAATCTGTGCAGCTGTTAAAAGAGAGTAGCCTCATAAGTAATAGGACAAATCTGTAAAACTCAACATCGATCGGACCATATCCAATAAAGTCTGATTTCTCATCTCAGACATTTCATTGTATTGTGGAGTACCTGGAGGAGTATATTGAGCGAGAATCCCATTCTCCTTCATATAATCAATGAACTAACCACTCATATATTCTCCGCCTCGATCAGATTGAAGGCATTTAATATATTGACCAGTTTGTTTTTCTACTTCATTTCGAAACTCTTTGAACTTTTCAAAGGTTTTCGATTTATGTCGCATCAAATAGACATAACCGTACCGTGACAGATCAACGGTAAAGGTAACGAAGTACGAATAACCATTGTGAGCAGTCTGACTTAGTGGACCACATACATCAGAATGTACGAGTTCCAGTAAGTTAGTGGCACAGTGTCCAACACCAGAAAATGGGGCTTTGGTCATCTTACCCTGAATACATGATTCACAAGTTGGATAGGATTCAATGGTGAGATCTGGTATCAAACCATTCCTAACTAATTTGGTAAGGCGTTTAACGCCTATATGACCTAGCCGCATATGCCAAAGTTCAGTATTATTAATAACAGGTAAACTACGTTTATTAACTCCAGTATTTAAAATATCTTTAGAAGTTTGCAATGTATAATGACCATGTTGGTTTGGACAACAAAGGATCTGAATATTACGTTTATCATATAAATACAAAGAACAGTTCTTAATATTAATACGATAACCTTCTGTATCCAATACAAAAAGAGATATAATATTAGCTACACATCCAGGTACAAAATAACAGTCATATAAAAAAAGTGTCCCATTCGGTAAAGGGATCTCGCATACTCCCACTGGAACTACATCCAAAGAGTCTCCACTCCCAAATCGCAACTGCATCTCTCCAGGCATCAGTTTCCTACTTTCCTTCAGCACCTGCAACGAATTGCAAATGTGAACAGGACAAGCAGAATCTAAAATCCAGCTGGATGTAACGGCTTCACAAACCAAAGATATATCAATAACTGGAAAAATAAATATACCTGATGTAGATGCTTCTCCATCCTCAGTTGGGCAATGTAGTCAGGACAGTTCCTTTTCCAGTGCCCGACTTTACTGCAATGATGGCATTTTTCTTCGGCAGCCCTCTTGGGCTTTGCTATCTTTGCTTGTGGTTGAGGACCGAAACCCTTCTTCTTCTTCCCTTTCTTCTTCTTCCCTTTGACCAAGTCTGGGAAGAAGCAGAATGTGAAGTAGGTCTCAGAGGGTGAGTCAGTACTCCTTTCCTCATGTCTTCTTCCGCCGTGAGCAACATCTTATGCAGCTCATGGTAGGTACAGATAATCCCATTCATGTTGAAGTACATCACGAATTGGCGATATAAAGCTAGGAGCGAACCAAGAATGACACTCCTACCGAGAATGTCATTTAGAGGGAGATTATGTTGCCTCACTTGATCGATCAAATGGATCATGTGAAGAAAATGCGAGCTCACAGCTTGCCCCTCATCCAATCGTGCATGGAACAGTTCCATTGCGCCCTTATGAACAACAACTTGTTCTTGGTTTTCAAACAATTCTCGTAATCGTGACATCATACTATACTTATCTGACATGCCATAGTATTGTTTCTTGAGTCCCTGAGACAGTGAACTTAGGATGTATGATTTAACTTTAAATCATCATCCTTCCAAGCTTGGAAAACTTGGAGTTCCTCCGGTGTAGCATCCTCTGCCATAGCAAGGGGCAGTGGACCCTCAAAAACATATCCCAACTTCTCGGAATCGAGGACGATCCTCAAATCGAAGTCCCAATCGATGAAGTTCTCAGCGCCTTTGAGTTTGTTTGCATCCAGCATACGCGCAAACTGATTAGTAGATGGTGCCGCCATCGCAAATCTATCATATAGATTACGAAAAACAGTTAGCAGATTAAATAAAGTAGTTTCATATAATATCAAAAGCATTAACTAGATCATCGAATATTGTAATCCCCAAATAGAATACAAAGATTTAATAATTAAATTAAATACAAATAGTGAAAGGTGGATCCCGTGAATATATTTCAGCTCACAGCAGAGGCACGATCTCAACTACGTATATTCATCCGGTAGACAACTCATTTGTCAATCACTCAATAGTGACTCATGGGCTCCCGGTCCTGGTCGTTTCTCGTTGTGACAGCTTAGGCACGTTCACAAGGAGACGTACCAAGGTTAAACTTGTCAATGATAAACTCAAGTTACTTGCGTAACCCTGACAGCTTGGGCACGTTCAGGATTCCGCTTTCGCTTGAATTTATCTAGTATCTGATATACATCCGGTATAAATAAATTTCTATCGGCTACACCTTCACAGCAGAGGCACGGTCTCGAATGTAGTCACGGAAAAATATTCAAAAACCGTATTGACAAGAGGGACCATGTAATATGAATCAAATACATAATTAACATTAAACCTTATTAATTAGGGATTTTCCGCAAAAGATTCTTTTTAATTTATTTAATCAAATTAAACATATAAATGCATGTAACAAGTAAAGAATAAATTAAACATTAAATTTAAAAGGGATAATCATATTAGGGTGGCCAGAATCAGACTCTCTCTGATATCATTTTGAAGAGGTTTTATGGCGGAAATACGGTAACACAGGGAAATAGGGGAAAATCAAAATTTTCCGATTTCAAAATTTTTCTTGGATCAATCAAATAAACTTATTTATTTAATTATATAATTATTAAATTCTGAAAAATTACACAAGAAATCATTTTTCTTAGTAATTACCGAATTGCCCCATAACTTTGTAAATAGATCATTTTAGTCCAAAAATTATCAAATATAATTTTGGATGATTCTAAATCATCTCTAAAATATTTTTCAACACATCTAATGCATCAAAATCAGATTTCACACAAATCCCCAATTTTTGAGCAATTGCCGTGACTACCCCTAAATTTCAATTAATTGCAATTTGGTCTCTTTTGTTCAAAACATGCCAATATTAAATCCAATCAACCTAAAATTTTACATGCATCATATTCATACCATAATAAATCACATATATGAAAATCCCCAAATTTGGAGTGGGTTATGAACCCTAATTTTTCTATTTTACCAAATTGTCCAATTTAACGAAATCTTTAAAATCCAACACTTTAATCCATTCAATACTTCACAAAACAAGCCTCACCACTTTGAAATAACTCTAGAACAATTATAGGTCACCAAGGAGTGGCTTACTAACTCTATAATGGCAACTTTGATTTTCAAAGAATCAAAAGTAAGCCTTTAAAACAAGTTAAAGCTTACTTACATGCATCAATCTTTCACACAAGTTCTCAAACAAATAAACACAAACTATAAGAAAATAGAGAACAACAAAGCAACACAAAATGATGCCAAGCATGTTAGAAACAATTTCCATGTTGAAGGCTTTGAAGAAATACTTACAAAAAACCAAAGATTTTCAAGCTTTTTTCTTTAAGTCTCCAAGCTTCTCTCTCAACTTCTTTTATGTTTATTTTGTGTATTTGAAACTTATGAAACCCTAAAATGAAACAAACAATATATACCTACACTATTGGCCTTGGCCGAATAAGGCATAAGAAAAAATATCATGATATTTTCATTTATTTCAATTAAAGCCAACTTGTCAACTTGATAAAATGATCATTACACCTTTAATGATTAATTCAAACAAGTAAACAATTACAACTCAAGCCATTTAATAAAATATCACAACTTAAGATATTTATATTTTAATTAATTTAATCATTTAACAATTAAATAATTATTTAAATACAAATATATTAAATATATGTATTATATTTATATTTAATATCAAATACATATATATTTATGATATTAGTCAAATATCTCAATTTGAAAATAATTAATGTGTATTTGATAAAATCTATCATTAAATGAAAATACACAAAAATTAAGAAATGACTATTGGGTCCCTTCACATGTACTTTGCGTTTAACCTTTAAATGACTTATAAATAATCAATATTATTTATAAATGTTGCCCTAGTGCTCTACGAGTATATTTCATTAGTGAGACTCTCTAGATTCAAGCATATTCGTCACGAAATCCAATTTCGTGTCCATAATTTACCCACCCGTAAATTATGACGACCACAGATAAACTCGCTGAATCATTAAGGTCGAGGTCATGGCATATGTATAATTCCTCCGTCACAGGTATCCGGATATATCCCAGAGATATAGATGTAAATGTCAAATCTCTATATGGATTATCTCGTCGACGTCTCTATTAGCAATCTCAAAAAGAACATTTAGAAATGACTTCTAAAATGTACCACGGGCCCATGGTTTTTATCTGATTGCTAATCATATATGGACTACCTATGCTCTGTATACAGAATTGGTAGATCTTATCTCGATACACACAGGACACCCTGAGGATCTATCTACACCCAACGAACAGGCGGAGGTCTGATCTTAATAGATCGGTGACGTGACTGCCATCTAAGTCTAGAGGATGTCTCATATGCCCACAGTGGCATCTCAAGTCAAAGAATCACAAATGCTACTCAACCCGTGAAGATTCTTATTGACGTTGGTGTACCATCCATTAAGAATCTTCGGTGAGTCGTTCAGTGTTTATCCGCTATAAACACATACATGTCTATACTAGTCTCCAATACTTATGGTTCATTGAGAAACCATTGGAATCATATATTCCAGTATACAACATGTACTGGTCTCAACGGGTTTACTTTACTGACCAAGTAGTGTAAACTTTGACCAGGAACTATCTGAGAATGACAACGTCATGATACAACTCAATGTCAGTTGCAACGCTTTTGCAACTGTATAATGACTAGTCATCCTAAGGTCTATTACGTCTTTACCATATTAAAAGATATATTATGTTACAGAAACTGCTTGTATTATTCAAAATAAAATGTTTTACATAAGTATTTTCAAGGAAATACAAACGAGAATTGGCGCTCTGAGCACCAACCCCAACAGTGAAACCCTCAATTGCATAATAAAAAGAATCAATAACTGAATATAAGAACTTGATACAATGGGGATTCCTGACGTTTTGTTGTCTCTCTCTACTGATAAAATCCTGCAACTTTTCATAATCTTTAGTTTAAATTGCAAATCAAGCAATTTAAACTAAATAGAAGCAATATTCGGCTTGGGAGAGAGGGATCCAATCGGCCTTGGTGAGGCAAGGCCATTCGGCCAAGAACAAACCCAATCGGTCAAGAACAATGGCCATTCAGCCAAGAAGAAATAAGGCCAAATTCGGCCAAGGTAGAGAAAAAAGAGAGAGAGAGGAGTTTTGTGTTTTTGTTTCTAAAACAAAAATTACCAATTACACTTTTCTAAAAGGTGTATATGCTTTTCCAAAAGCAAAGGCAAAGTGTTGGAGGGAAAATGGCATTTAATGCCTCCAACCACTTCCCTCACTCAAGTTGACACTTGATAGACATGTGATGTAAGTTGGTGGGACCCACTTTAATTCAAAATTCAAGTGGCTTTCTCAACACACTTCGGGCTCGGGTTCGATTAATCCGATTAAACGAATTTTCCCTCGCGAAATAGTTAAATCCAATTTAAATAAATAGTCATGCCTAGCAAAATTATTACGGAAATCGCTCGCGAATTAATTCCAAATTAATTCATTCGCTTGAATTAAAATCCAACTTTAATTCAGCATAGAAATCTAATTTCAATTAATATATCCAATATATTATTTTAGCCCAATTAAATAAATTAAACAGTAAGATCTAATTTAACTATTAAAATAATCTTGTTCTCTCTCTTCGATGAATTTATTCCCAGATAAATTCTCGACGCAATTAATTCCAAATTAATTCTTTCTCTTTTAATTAATCCCAGATTAATTTATTACCGTAATTAATCCTAGATTAATTTTCTCTCTCATAATTAATCCCAGATTAATTTGTTCGAGTCAAACATCATCGGTGAATCTTCGAGATGCGACCCAAGAGATCCCTAAATACGGTTATCGGACTATCCGAATACGTGTGTACCCAGTACCACGTCCTTACCGATTTACAAGACATGGTTGGCTTCTAGCAAAGCACCGTGTCTACCCAATTCTCCAGAAATATTCTGTAAACGAATATGTAATCTTTGTCAGGCGTAGTATACGTAGTATTACGTATTACGATCCAATATCAGATGTCACATGGTAGGCCTGGGGCTGGAATTGTGTCTGCCCCATACGAAGCACATATCGGATCTCTGGTAACTAGTCTCTATAATAGGATAATCATGACCTTGTCATATTATCCCGATAGCTGCAGCATACAAGAGTACTAGTTCCGTATCCTACGTGATCATCATCTCCATATGACTAAAGTGATACTTCCATCTTGACATCACACCCAATAAACTATGATTCTCAATATACCCAGAAGAGGCGTACACATAACATGTTAAAGCCCCGGACGACCAAAGCCAAAGTATATTGATTGTCGCAAGTATTAGCGATGCAAGTCACAAGTTAAAACCAAATACACTTACCCTGATTCGGACTCCCATAGACACATAGTCATACTACCAATGGGATTCCGAGGGGTCTATCAAGAGCGAAGATGTTTTCGTACCATCGGTAAACACAACCTCCTATTACACTTGCATGAGTATCCAATACCCAAATATATGAGAACTATGTCGTTATGCTCCCATAACACGCACAAGTATAATACTAGTTTATTCCGCATTATCGATGTCCAGTCTCGATAATACTACGACTAAGGATATTTAATGATTAAACCTTAGTGGATTAATAATGTCTCATATCTTATTAATCTGGTATTAATCATATGGACTTCTATCATTTATATATCCCGGTAATCTAATTACAAATGATAAAAGAGCAATTTCCTTTGTCACATAGTTAATTTACACAACAACACCATGTTCTGCACAAATAGTTATAATATGGGTCATAATTGTCCAACAATCTCCCACTATGCCTATAGCCAATCACTCAAGTTTCCTACACCTGAACTATGTATGGGTCTTTCAAACTTCTGCTGAGAAATAGCTTTCGTCAGCGGATTTGCAATGTCATTATCTTATGCATTTTATTTGATCATCACATCACCACGATGTATGATCTGACGAATCAGATGAAATAGTCGAAGTAAATGTTTGGTTCGTTGATGAGACCGTAATTCTTTAGCCTGTGCTGTAGCCTAGCTCAGCTGCTAACAAAACTATACCTAATCCAATTAGGATTATTATAGATCCAAAACTCTTCTTTTGCTGCCTTAGCTGCAGCAATATTCCGCTTTTGTTTTTTATTCGACAACAGTATCTTGCTTGGAAGATTTCCAGCTCACTATTCCGTTATTCAAACTATATAGTACCCTTATTACGACTTGCTGTCATTTTTGGTCGGTTAGGAAACTTGTAGCAGTGAACCCAGTCACCTCAAATTCTCCTTCTCCATAGTTTAAGAAAACATCATTAGTTCCTCTAAAATACTTAAGGATGTTCTTAATATCAATCCAGTGACCATCACCTGGATTGGCCCGATTATGACTCCATATGCTCAAAGCATATGAGACACCAGGTCGCGTACATATCTTTCAATGTACGAGTTCTCGAAGAGTGCCAACAACTTTTAGATCTATCCCAGTAGATCCTTATTCCTAGGATAACGGTTGTCTCTCCCAAGAAGTCTATGGAGAATTTTTCATGAAAGCCAAGCTTTCACCAATTGTATTATGGGAATGTCATTTCCAAGAAATGACATGTCATCATTATATATGACAATCATTGTCAGTGCGTTCCCACTAACCTTCTTATATACACAAGAATTATCTTTGTTTTTAATTAAATCATATACCATTATGATTACATCAAAACGCTTATTCTAAGAATCCAATGCTTGCTACAATCCAGACATGGATCGATTTAACTTGCAAACCGTTAGGTTGTTGTATAAAACATCCTCCAAAAGGTTTCCGTTTAAGGAAAGCAGTTTTGGCATCCAGCTGTCATATTTCATAAATGAAACATGCAGCATCAGCAAGCATTATCCAAATGGATTTAATCATGGCAACAAGTGAAAAAAATTCGTCGCAGTTGACACTATGTCATTGACGATACCCTTTCTGTACAAACCTAGTTATGTACATTTATATATTACCATCCATGTATATCTTCCTAGAATACTCATATAGTACCAATAGGCACAATGCCTTCTGGTACATCAACCAGTGTTCAAACATGGTTGGTATACATGAAATCCATTTCGGACTTCATGGTACTTTGCCATGAAAGGGAGTCGATACCTTGTATCACTTCCTCACACATAGCTGGTTCGTCTTCCTCAATAATATTGACATCTTTATGAGGTGAGATCAGAAACCCATACCTCCCAGGTTGCTTTCTGACTATCTCCGACTTACGCGGTCTTTGTGTATTTGAAGATTATGGTACAGTTTCATCCATGATGAACTATTTGTGTTCCGTTAAGGAATCGGTACCTGGAACAGTATCACTCTGATTTTCATCGAGTCTTACTTTCCTCCCACTTACCACTGTATATAGGAATTCCTCTTAGGAATACCGCATGGAGAGCAACAATTGAATTGTTCTCTTGTGAGTTGTATAAGTACTATACTTTGGTTTCCCTAGGACAACCTACAAATTAGGCACTTATCCAATTTGGGTTCTAGTTTGGTATCATCCAAATGTATGCCCAGCGTTCCCAAATCTTCAGGAATGAGAAAATCTGGTTTCTTTCATGTTTATATTTAATATGAAGTCTGTCTAACAGATTTTCATGGAACCTGATTCAAAATAAGTATTGCACTGTTTAATGCGTATCCCTAGAAGGAAAATGGTAGCTCAGAGCGACTCATCATTAACCTTACCATGTCCAACAAAGTTCGGTTTCTCTGTTCGGACACATCACTCAATTGAGGTGTTCCGGGAGGAGTCCACTGTCAAAGAATACTATACTCTTTCAGGTAATCGAGAAACTTATTGCTTAAGTATTTTCCACCATGGTCTAACCGTGACAGTTTAATACTTTAGTCGGTCTGTCTGTCTACTTCGTGTCGAAATTCTTTGAATTTATCGAAAGTTTTTTATTTGTGTTTCATAAGACACATAACCATAACGCGATGCCACTTCCGTAAAGGTTATGAAGTGTTCATATCCACTTCTAGCCTAGCTCGACATAGGCCCACATATGTCACTATGAACGAGCGCTAACAGATCGGTAGCACTTGCACTTTTACCAAGTAAAAGGTGATTTAGGCACTTTGCCTAATAAACTAGATTCGTAGACATCATATGAATTAGAATCAAATCCGTCCTAGTATCCACTCTTCGAAAGTGTGGATATACGAGTCTTGTTAACGTGTCCCAGACAACAATGCCACAAATAAGTCTCATCTGATTAAATCAGTTTGAGCGATTTGTTTGTCATGTTATACGTTTGAGATTCATTTATATTCATATAAATATTGTTATTCATATCTAATGTGTTTATCTCATTATCATCTTTATAAACAAAACACTTAGTGTTCTAGAATATAAAGGTATACCCGCAACGGGTTATACTAGATATAGAGATAATATTTCTAGTCAAACTAGGTACATTATAACAGTTTCCTAATTTAAGTACATACCCAAAGGGTAGTTCCTAACTTAGGTTCCTACGGCCAAAACAGCGACTCTCGTCCTGTTTTCGACTTGTAGGTCGGTCTCATCTAAAGCCAGATTCCTGCTTATCAGCAGATCCCACACATCAGTACATATATTCATGTACCACATCTAGTATCAAAAATCCAATTTTAAAACCAGTAGTGAACATTTTTATAACAAACATTCTTGAAGCCGGAACCTTGTCACGGTTTCACTTCCTTCATGTCTGCCTTGTCCATACGGCAGTCACACTTCTAGTGACCCCGTTTGCCACAGTATAGGCAGATAACTTGGGATATGTCCTTTTAAGAAGCTATGGCTGTGCATAACGGATTGAGCACTAAAGTTATCATCACAATGAGTCTTCCTAAGCTCATGCTCTACTATTTGCTCAATTCCAAGCTCAAGCTCGAGAGGTTTCTCTATCAAATAGAATAACTTCTAAGTTCCCAGGACTATCCTAAAGTTTTATTCCCAATCTGAAAATTAGAGCCGTTTAAGTACATTTTCACCCAGGATTATGTTTTAAACGCTAATTTCAGTCATCTTGATTGCTATAGTCCAACTATCCAATCAAGGATTTCGGGTACGATTAAATGCAATGATTACTATAGTCTAACTATATAATCAACTACAATTGTTCGGTTACATTCAGATGTATTGATTACTATAATCCAATTATATAACCAACTACAAATAAAGTAGTTTGAATACAGTCCAACTGTTAAATTAAAACAACAATAAAATATAATGACCCGAAAAATGAAATGAGCGCGTATTGGAAGTATCTAAACGAAATTGTAAATTTAATACTTGCCTCCCACTATTTTTCGGCGAGCCTCTAACCCTCTGTGGAGTATTCGGGAAACCTAGTTTCCTAGTGGGCTAGGATCCCGTTAAATAACACACAATCTTGACTTGGGCCAACAAATTGTATGAAACTTAACTAGGTAGATCTCTAAGATCAATTGGATCCCATCCAATTCCTAGATACTGTAGGTGGCCAACCAAGTCCGAAACATATATTCGATATATGCCAATATATCCAATATATTGCGTAACCTTTTCCTCTAAATCAACTAAGCTTTGGCTTTGGCACAACAAGCGTAATGATTCTAGTTAAGCGTGACCCATTGACCTTGGAAAGCTTCGTAATCGATGTCGATGGACAAGAAGTGATCTTGACTTTGGCCAATAAATCATAACTTGGACAAGACATAAGATATGGAACAAAGCCTTCATGATTCAAACACTTCCGCGATGGACAAAGGTCTTGACTTTGGCCAACAAACCAGTGCCAATCTTGGATCTTGAGAATGAATCATTCAATGGAAGGAAAGCGCTTAATATTTGTTGAGGGTTTTTCACGTCATTGGAAACCAAATAATTATATTTGATTAGGTCTCATCATACACCTTTAAGCATGCATTCTAAAAGCATAATAAGGCGCGTTAAATAAATTAACAATGATATGCGGATGGATATATGAGAAAACTGTTCCTAGAACAAATATCTCTATTTCCTCTCTCCCGCTAGCACTATCGATACTTCTACCCAATTACATAATACTTCTAAAGAAACCTCATTTACATTGAGGGGAATAGATGAGAAGAGAAATAAAATGAGAAAAGATGTCATAGGCTGGACACGCAGGTCCAATTTAATAAATTCTAAATTTATTACAATAATTTCCAAAATTACCCTCACCCATCTAATATCTATCTGATATACATTATTCATACATACATCCAAGTATTCACACATAGCATGTTATCAATCAATCTAATCCAATTAATTAATCTTTAATTAATGACCATCCAATGTTCAAACAACGATTTGATTTGCGCGAGTCAAACTCGTTTAAGAATAAATACTCAAAGTATTTATTCTTGAATTATATCGAACTATAATTTTAAATCCAATTTAAATTATATTCAATACTAATTCATATTTAATTCCAAATTAAATAACTACACTTTCAATTGTGCCTTTTAGACTTGGATTCCAAATCCAATCTTTATGGGTCTCAAAGGCCCAATTAGTATCCGATATTATTCAATTGAAGTCCAATGGGCTTTCAATTAATTCTTTAGGCATGGGCTTTGGCAATTATGGGTCAAACCCAAGATGCCAAGGCCCAATTAGGAATCACCCTATGCCAAAAATCAATTTAGGCCCAAATAAATTATTTAAAGGCCTAATTGTCATATTTGGACTTTATGGAAATGGTTTTAGGCCCAATTGGAACCAACCAATTATCCTAAACCAAACTTGGCCCAACCAAGCCCATTAAGCTTAAATACAACAATTAAATTAATACAACATTCCAAATTATATATTAATTCAATTAAATGCAATCACCATAATTAATTAATTAACATAATGTTTCTAAAACATTAATTTAATCTAATTAATCATGTCTAATTCCCAAATTCATGTCCAACACAAAATTGGGGCAAAATCAATCTTTAACATGCTTCAAACTCACGGCAAAGGCATACAAAAATCGTTCAATTTGATTTCAATCCAATTTAAATCAACATTCAATATTTTTATCATGCCATCAACACATCTAATATGTCAAATTTCAAAAATTACCATGGCTTCTAGGTCCATAACTTTCAGCTAAGGGTTGCAATTTGGGGAAAATTAATCCTATCAATTTTTCATAAAATTAAGGATGCACAAATCCAATTCATCATCATTCAAACACAACTCATCAACCAATTTAGGAAAATCAAGCTCCAAACATAAAAGTCCCAAATTAAAGTTTAGAACCCTAGATTTTCAAATCGCACTTAGATCGCTCTGATACCATTGTTAGTGTTCCTAGAACATGCCAAGATCTCTAAGTTGTGATTTGTGTGTGAATAAATCAAAAGGGAGTTGCGGAATACTCACATTGATCGGATTGAGTTCAAAACTTTTCCTTATTTGTTGGATGTGTTGGAAGCTTCGGAGCTTGAGATCGAGTTCCAAACTCTCGGGTGAGTATCCCTATCACCTTCACTTGACTCCTTTAAGTGCAAGCTTGAACAAAAGAACCAAAATCGCCCTCCAATAGAAGCAATATTCGGCTTGGGAGAGAGGGATCCAATCGGCCTTGGTGAGGCAAGGCCATTCGGCCTAGTTCAAGGCCATTCGGCCAAGAACAAACCCAATCGGCCAAGAGCAATGGCTATTCGGCCAAGAAGAAACAAGGCCAAATTCGGCCAAGGTAGAGAAAAAAGAGAGAGAAAAGATTTTTGTGTTTTTGTTTATAAAACAAAAATTACCAATTACACTTTTCCAAAAGGTGTATATGCTTTTCCAAAATCAAAGGCAAAGTGTTGGAGGGAAAATGGCATTTAATGCCTCCAACCACTTCCATCACTCAAGTTGACACGTGATAGACATGTGATGTAAGTTGGTGGGACCCACTTTAATTCAAAATTCAAGTGGCTTTCTCAACACACTTCGGGCTCGGGTTCGATTAATCCGATTAAACAAATTTTCCGTCGCGACATAATTAAATCCAATTTAAATAAATAATCATGCCTAGCAAAATTATTACGGAAATCGCTCACGAATTAATTCCAAATTAATTTGTTCGCTTGAATTAAAAACCAACTTTAATTCCGCATTGAAATCTAATTTCAATTAATATATCCAATATATTATTTTAGCCCAATTAAATAAATTAAACAGTAAAATCTAATTAATTATTAAATTTACTTTACCGATTAATTCCAAATTAATCGTGTTCTCTCTCTTTGACGAATTTATTCCCAGATAAATTCTCGACGTAATTAATCCCAGATTAATTCTTTCTCTTTTAATTAATCCCAGATTAATTTATTTCCGTATTTAATCCCAGATTAATTTTCTCTCTCATAATTAATCCCAGATTAATTTTGTTCGAGTCAAACATCATCGGTGAATCTTCGGGATGCGACCCAAGAGATCCCTGGATATGTTGGTAGTAAATACGGTTATCAGACTATCCGAATACGTGCTTACCCAGTACCATGTCCTTACCGATTTACAAGACATGGTTGGCTTCTAGCAAAGCACCGTGCCTACCCAATTCTCCAAAAATATTTTGTAAACGAATATGTAATCTTTGTCAGGCGTAGTATACATAGTATTGCGTATTACGATCCAGTATCAGATGTCACATGTTAGGCATGGGGCTGGAATTGTGTATGCCCCATACGAAGCACATATCGGATCTCTGGTAACTAGTCTCTATCATCGGATAATCATGACCTTGTCATATTATCCCGATAGTTGCAGCATACAAGAGTACTAGTTTCGTATCTTATGTGATCATCATCTCCATATGACTGAAGTGATACTTCCATCTTGACATCACACCCAATACACTACGATTCTCAATATACCCAGAAGAGGCGTACACAGAACCTGTTAAAGCCCCGGACGACCAAAACCAAAGTATATTGATTGTCGCAAGTATTAGCGATGCAAGTCTCAAGTTAAGAACAAATACACCTACCCTGATTCGGACTCCCATAGACACATAGTTATATTTCCAATGGGATTCCGAGGGGTCTATCCAGAGCGAAGCTGTTTCCGTACCATCGGTAAACACAACCTCCTATTACACTTGCATGAGTATCCAATACCTAAATATATGAGAACTATGCCATTATACTCTCATAACACGCACAAGTGTAATACTAGTATATTCTGTATTATCGGTGTCCAGTCTCGATAATACTACGAATAAGAATATTTAATGATTAAACCTTAGTGGATTAATATTGTCTCATATCTTGTTAATCTGGTACTAATCATATGGACTTCTATCATTTATATATCCCGATAATGTAATTACAAATGATAAAAGAGCAATTTCCTTTGTCACATAATTAATTTGTACAACAACATCATGTTCTGTACAAATAGTGATGTTATGGGTCATAATTGTCCAACACATCCCACTCGCACAACTACACCATTGTGCATAATGTTTCCTCCTAATGCACCACAGATAGACTTTAAACCTGGGATGATACAGTATCTCTCAACCTTCCATTGTTTGGAGAACGATAATCCCTATATGCACATTAGAGAGTTTGAAGAGGTCGTAGCAACTTTCCATAACTGGTTCAGAACCACAGATATAATTAGACTTAAGTTTTTCCCCTTTGCCCTTAAGGATAGAGCTAAGAGCTGGTTGTATTCTTTGAGACCTAGGTCCATAGGATCATGGGGCGAGATGACACTTGTATTTTTCAACAAATACTTCCCACACCATAAGACTAATGACTTGAAAAGAAAAATATATACCTTCTCCCAGAAAGACAGTGAAACCCTTTATCAAACATGGGAGAGGTATAAGGAGATGTTAGCGAGTTGTCCCTACCATGGATATGAGAGTTTGTGCCTGGTAAGTTATCTTTATGACGGTCTGACCCCTAGGGAGCGCCAATTCATGGAGACTATGTGTAATGGTGAGTTCATCTGAATGACCCTGATGAAGCATTAGAGTATTTGAATGACTTATTTGAGAAATCTCACACATAGACTGGACCTGATGCCATGGATGGTACTGATAGGACACACCTCACCCCTTCTAGTAGAATCATACACCACTTTAGGGAAGAGGATAGCCTTAAGGCACAAGTTGAGCTATTAACTAGACAGATGGGAGCCTTAACAGCCAAAGATAACAAGACGATGCATGTAGTAGCCCACTTAGAACCTCAAGAGGTATGTTTTGTGTGCAATGGGACTGATCATTTGGCATAAGTGTGCCCTGTAAACGGTGAGATGAGGGGAGCATATGAGGACCAATGCAATGCATTAGAAATGTACGGAAAGCCCTATACACCTTACTCGGACACTTATAACCCTGGTTGGTGGAACCATCCCAACCTTAGTTGGAAAAAAGAGTCTCATCAGCCGAGTCAGACATCGCAACCTAGAGGTTATAGTGCTCCCCAATACCACACATTTGCCATTCCCAGAAATTCCTTATAGGATACTATGCAAGCATTTGTGGAGGCCAGAGAAAAACCAATCAGAGGTTTGAGTCACTAATGACCCAAATGGCTGAGGAGAATAAGGATATTAAGAGCCAAGTCTCCAAATTGACTAATGTCTTAAGTGTGAAAGAACCAGGCAAATTCCCATCTCAAGCTTAACCTAACCCACGAGGACAAACAAGACACATGTTGAACATGAGGGAGCCAATGTAAAAGGTGTTAATGCCATAATCACTAGGAGTGGAAAGGAGGTAGGGATGCAAGCTGCAGGTGCCACTAAGGATAGTAGTGACAATACTCCTTATGAAGAACAAATGACACATATACCGATTAAAGTACCTTTTCCTCAAGCCCTTAGGCCCACTACCAGAGCTACAGACCCAAACGGTGAGATCCTATAGCATCTTAAGCAAGTAAAGATTAACCTTCCATTGTTACATATGATAAAACAAGTTCCCACTTTTGCGAAGGTTTTGAAGGATCTATGCACCATGAAGAGGAAGCATCACGTTAAGAAGACTGCAACCTGACAGAACAAGCAAGTGCAGTGATTGAGCAAAAGGCCCCACCAAAATATAAAGATCAGGGCTGCCCACCATTGCATGCCAAATTGGTACATATGAGTTTGGTCAGGCATTACTAGACTTAGGCGCGAGTGTTAATCTCATGCCCTATTCCATCTATATGCAGTTAGGTCTTGGAGAGATTAAGCCTACATAAGTAGTTTTGCAGCTAGTTGATCGCTCTGTCAAAACTCCACGGGGGGTAGTTGAGGATGTCTTACTCCAAATCGAAAAATTCTAATACCCAGTTGATTTTCTGATTCTAGATACCCAGGCTGTGGTTAAAACCGAATCTAAAATTCCTCTCATCTTGGTAGACCTTTCCTTGCCACAGCCAATGCCTTTATTAACTGCAGGAATGGGCTCATGAAATTGTCATTCGGGAACATGACATTGGAAGTGAATATTTTTCATGTCGAGAAACAGCCGCAAGATGACGATAAATGTCACCATACATACCTGATAGACGCAATAGTGCTAGAAATAGCCCACATTCTACATGATTCTAACCTTCATGATCATCTTTATCATAATTCAAACATCTTAGATACCTTTGACTTAACTGAACCTCCTGATATCTCTATTGGTTGTTCTATTTTGCAAAAACATGGAAAAAGAATGTGGCAGCCACCGTTTGAAGCTCTGCCAGGAGAAAGGGAGAAACCGAAGCCTTCCGCAGTTGAAACACCAACAGTTGAACTAAAGCCATTACCAAAAGGGCTTGGGCATGCATTCCTTAGACCGGGAGATACCTTTCATGTTATTATTTCATCGGAGCTGAGTGCACCGCAAAGTAAGAAATTACTTGACATGTTAAGTGAGCATAAATCAGCATTTGGCTGGACCATATGAGACATTAAAGGTATCAGTTCCTTAATTTTCTCCCACAAGATTCACCTAGAAGAAGGAGCTATTCCTCATAGAGACCCTCAACGTAGGCTTAACCCTACTATGAAAGAAGTGGTGAGAAATGAAGTGATAAAGTTGTTAGATGCAGGTATTATATACCCAATTGCTGATAGTAAATAGGTTAGTCCTAAGCAGGTCATCTCTAAAAAGTCAGAAGTTACTATAGTGCAAAACGAGACAGGAGAACTAATTCCCACCAAGGTAGTCACAGGTTGGCACATGTGCATAGATTATATGAAGTTGAATGCTGCCACTCGAAAAGTCCATTTCCCGCTTCCTTTTATTGATCAGATTCTTGAGCGGGTAGCAGGTCACCCATTCTACTGCTTTCTAGATGGTTATCAAGGATACTACCAAATTGAGATCTCCTTAGAAGATCAAGAAAAAACCACATTCATCTGCCATTTGGTCTATGCAATGCCCCCCACCTTTCAGAGATGCATACTAAGCATTTTTAGTGATATGATCGAGAAGTGTATAGAGGTGTTTATGGATGACTTAACAGTGTTTGGTGATTCCTTTGATGCATGTTTACTTAATCTGGAAGCAGTGTTAAGTCGATGTCAAGAAAAAAGACTTGTCTTGAATTGGGAAAAGTGTCATTTCATGGTCCCTTCGGGAATTATTCTAGGTCATATCATTTCTTCCAATGGCATTGAAGTTGAAAAATCAAAAATCGAGTTGATATCTAAGCTGCCGATACCTTAAATTATGAAAGATGTTCGATCTTTTCTTGAGCATGCTGGTTTCTATATGAGGTTTATACATAACTTTTCCTTGATATCTAGACCATTGTGTAACCATCTTGTTAAAGACTCTTCGTTTGAATGGACACAATAATGCGAAGATACCTTAAAGATGTTAGTCATTAAACTCACCTTTGCCCCAATTATGCAACCACCTGACTGGAATTTACCATTTGAGAATATGTGTGATGCTAGTGACTACACAGTTGGGGCAGTGTTAGGACAAAGACGAGAAGGGAAACCTTTTGTCGTATATTATGCTAGCATAACTCTAAACAATGCTCAAATGAACTATTCCACAACTGAAAAAGAACTGCTAGTTGTGGTCTTTGCTTTGGAAAAATTATGTGCTTACCTGATTGGTTCTCCCATCATTAGTTTTATTGATCATGCAGCCCTTAAATACCTTCTTTCGAAGAAGGATGCTAAGGAAAGATTGATTAGGTGGATCCTATTGTTACAAGAATTCGATCTAACCATCAAAGATAAAAATAAAAATAAAAAGTGTTCAAAACATGGTGGTAGATCACTTATCTCGTTTGGAGTTTAATGACTCTGTTGATGGCCCGCCTATTCGTGATGATTTCCCTGATGAACATCTTTTTACGGTCACACGAGCACCATGTTATGCGCACATTGTCAACTATTTAGTTTCCGGTGAGTGTCCATCCATTTGGAGTGCATAATATAAGCCTAAATTCCTGGTCGAGGTACGTAATTTTTATTAGGATGATCCATATTTATTTAAATATTACCCCGACCAGATACTGCGCCGCTGCATTCCTGAAGATGATGTTTTAAGCGTACTGACCTTTTGTCAGTCCCATGCTTGTGGAGGCTATTTTTCAGTAAAGAAAACCACTGTAAAAATCCTACAGTGTGGTTTTTATTGGCCCAGTCTATGTAAGGATACAAATGGGTTATGTCGTTACTGTGAAAGGTGTCAGAAATTAGGTGCATTATCTCATCGTCATATGATGCCTCTTAACCCTATTCTTGTCATTGAAGTATTTGATTGTTGGGGTATTGATTTTATGAGACCTTTTCCACCTTCTTTTGGATATCTTTACATTCTTCTTGCAGTAGATTATGTGTCTAAATGGGTTGAAGCAGTGGCATGCCGAGCAAATGACAAGACTACTGTGGTTAAATTCTTAAAGGAACATGTACTGTCATGTTTTGGTACCCTACGTGTCATTATTAGTGATCAACGGACACATTTTTGTAATCGATCATTTGAGGCCTTAATGCGCAGGTACGATATGGTACATAAGATTTTGACAGCTTACCACCCACAGATAAATGGGCAGGCAGAGTTTGTTGGACAGTTATGACCCATAGCATCACTATTTGTACAGATCATGGTGTTGTTATACAAATTAACTATGTGACAAAGGAAATTGCTCTTTTATCATTTGTGATTAGATCACCAAGATGTATAAATA
Source organism: Zanthoxylum bungeanum (assembly GCA_019454045.1). Classification (NCBI taxonomy): domain Eukaryota; kingdom Viridiplantae; phylum Streptophyta; class Magnoliopsida; order Sapindales; family Rutaceae; genus Zanthoxylum; species Zanthoxylum bungeanum. The sequence goes on along the minus strand of SKCR01029631.1, from coordinate 91,543 downwards.
ATAAAAGGTACATATGATTAGTTCCGGATTGATAAGATATGAGACAGTATCAATCCATGAAGGTTTAATCATTAAATATCTCTAGTCGTAGTATTATCGAGATTGGACATCGATAATGTGGAATAGACTAGTATTACACTTGTGCGCGTTGTGAGGGCATAACGGCATAGTTCTCATATATTTGGGTATAGGATACTCATGCAAGTGTAATAGGAGGTTGTGTTTACCAATGGTACGGGAAACAGCTTCGCTCTGGATAGACCCCTCGGAATTCCATTGGTAGTATGACTATGTGTCTATGGAAGTCCGAATCAGGGTAGGTGTATTTGGTCTTAACCTGAGACTTGCACCGCTAATACTTGCGACAATCAATATACTTTGGTTTTGGTCGTTCAGGGCTTTAATCGGTTCTGTGTACGCCTCTTCTGGGTATATTGAGAATCGTAGTGTATTGGGTGTGATGTCGAGATGGAAGTATCACTCCAGTCATAGTGGAGATGATGATCATGTAGGATACGGAACTCGTTCTCTTATATGTTGCATCTATCGGGATATTATGACTAGGTCATGTTTATCCGATTATAGAGACTAGTTACCAGAGATCCGATATGTGCTTCGTACGGGGCAGACACATTTCCAGCCCCGGGCCTTGCATGTGACATCCGATGTTGGATCGAAATACGCAATACTATATATACTACGCCTAATATAGATCACATATTCCAGAAACAATATTTCTGGAGAATTTGGTAGGCATGATGCTTTGCTAGAAGCCAACCATGTCTTGTAAATCGGTAAAAACGTAGTACTAGGTACTTACGTGTTCGGATAGTCCGACGACCAGATTTACTGCCAACATATCTGGGGATCTCATGGGTCGCTTCCCGAAGATTCACCGATGACGTATGACTCGCACTTTATTAATCTGTGATTAATTAGATGAGAGAGAAAATTAATCTGGGATTAATTGCGGAGATATTTTATCTGGGATAAAATATTAATTAAAAGAGAGAGAACGATTAATTAGGAATTAATCGATAAAACAATATATTAGATATATTATACGAAATTGGATTTCGACGCAAAATTGAAATTAGATTTTAATTTAGAATTAATTCGGGCGAACGAGTTAATTTAGAATTAATTCGTTAGCTATGTGAATAGTGATTTTGCTAGGCATAATTATTTAATTACGTCGCAACGGAAAATTTGTTAATTTGGAATTAGCGAACCCGAGCCCGGGAGTGTTTGTGGGCGCACTCGCATTGGGAATTTAAGTGTGGCCCATAAGTCACATCAAAACGTCAAATCACTAATCAATCGATTGATGTGATGTCTAGTCACTTTGAGTGATGTGACAACTTGTCACTTGTGATTGATGATGGTAGTTGGGAAAGCTTTAATGCTTGTAACTTTTGACTTTTGGAAATTCAAAATACATGGTATATGTTTTAATTGATTTTTGAAATCAATTAACCTAACACATTTTTACTTCTCTCTTTCCTCCTCTCTTGCATTCGGCCAAGGGCATTTTCTTCTTCTTTTTCACTGTCAAAAACCGTGAGCAAGGAGAAGGCAATAGTGAGGATTTGTAGCAAATTCTTCACAAGTGCTAGCACACTCTTGGAGTCTTGCGAAGGTGATAGGGAACTAATTTCGTGAGCATGGAATACACAAACCAAAGCTTGGAGCTTGGAGGACACCATGGCCGAAAATGGAGGAGCAAAAATGGAGCAGAAAACCGTGAGCTTCCATGGATGAAAGCTTGAAGATTTTCGTTGTTCCTCGCATCGCCTCAACCGATCGTTGTAAGTATGATTCCGCCATATTTTTTCGAGTATTCACATGTTGTTTCATTGCTTGAATTGATCCTTGTGACCTAATAGAAACCCAACAATGGTATCTTGAGCCATTTGAGCATGAAACTTGATTAGGGTTAAAAATTGGGTAAATTGAATTTGAGCATGATTTGATAAATTAATTGATTGAGTATGCTTGAATGATGTTGTATTGAAGTTGTATTGGATCAATTTCATGAAAAGTTGATTGGATCAATTTTTGCCCATATTCTAGGCTTGGCCGAATTGGATGAACCCTAGAAGTCATGGTATTTTTTTATTTTAATCATTGGATGAGTTGAAATCAATTGGGTAATGTTGATTTGAGATTTAATTGGATTGAATTTTGAATTGGACAAATAAATCCCAAAATGCTGAGACTACATGCATGGAAAATGAGTTGATTTTTGATTCAATTGTGTTGGACACTAATTGATGATAATGAGCATAATTAATTGTACAAATTTGTATTTTGGAAATGTTAATTTGGTTAATTAATTATGGCATACACTTTGAATTAATTAATTGTGAAATTTGGAATTTTGTAAGTTAATTAATTGGGCTTATTTTGGAATTGGGCCTTAAAATTTGTAATTGGCTTATTGGGCTTGGTTGTACCAAGAAAGGTTTAGGCTAAATTGGTTGGATCCAATTGGGCCTAAATTGGTTTCTTGGCAAATAAGGGTGATTCCTAAATGGGCTTTGGTATTTGGGTTTGACCCATATTGACCAAAAGTCCATGCCTTAAAATTAATTAAAAGCCCATTGGACTTTAAATTAGATTGACATTGGATGTTAATCGGGCTTTGAGACCCGTAAGATTAGATTTAGAATCTAAGTCGTAAAGGTACATTAAAAGTGTAATATTTAATTTGGAATTAAATAAAGAATTAGTATTAAATAAAAATTGAATTGGATTTAATGTTGTAGTTTAATTTAATTCAAGAATTCATACTTTGAGTACTTATTCGAAAAACGAGTTGGACTCGCGCAAAATCAAATCTTTGTTTGAACATTGGACGGTCATTAATATTCAGATTAATTAATTGGATTAGATTGATTGATAACATGCTTGTGTGAATACGTGTTGCGATGTATGAATAATGTATATCGGATGGATATTAGATGGGTGGGGCAATTTTGGAAATTGTTGTAATAAATTTAGAATTTATTAATTGGACCTGCGTGTCCAGCCTATTACCTCCTTACTCTTTGTATTTCTCTTCTCACCTATTCCCCTCAATGTAAATGAGGTTTCTTTAGAAGTGTTATGTAATCGGGTAGAAGTAATACTTGTGCTAGCGAGAGAGAGGAAAGGGAGAGATTTTTTCTAGGAACAATGTGTTAAATATCCATCCGCATATCATTATTATATTTATTTACTTACTCGCCTTCTTATGTGTTTAGAATGCATGTTTAAGGGTGTATGATGATGAGACCTTAACAAAGATAATTAATTGGTTGCCAATTGCATGCGAAAAACCCTCAACATCATATTAAGCGTTTTTTCCTTCCATTGAGTGATTCTTACTCAAGATCCAAGACTGGCTTTGTTTGTTGGCCAAAGTCAAGACCTTTGTTCGTTGAGGATGTGTTTGAATCATGAAAGCTTTGTTCCATATTGGTGTCTTGTCCAATTTGTGATTTGTAGCCAAAGTCAAGATCACTTCTTGTCCATCGACATTGATTACGAAGCTTTCTAAGGTCAATGGGTTCCGCTTAACTGGGATCACTAAGTTTGTTGTGCCAAAGCCAAGGCTTAGTTGATTCAGAGGAAAAAGGTTAGGCAATATATGGGATATATTGGCATATATAAGATATATGTTTCGGACTTGGATGTCCACCTACTGGATCTAGGAATTGGATGGGATCCAATTGATCTTAGAGATCTACCTAGTTAATTATCATACAATTTGTTGGCCAAAGTCAAGATTGTGTGTTATTTAACGGGATCCTAGCCCACTAGGAACAAGGTTTCCCGAGTACTCAACAGAGGGTTAGAGGCTCGCCGAAAATAGTGGGAGGCAAGTATTAAATTTGCAATATTCGTTTAGTTACTTGCCATACGCGCTCATCTCAAATATTTCGTCAAATAAATTAATATATTAGTTGGACTAATATTTAATGTTGTTTTAAAACAGTTGGACTGTATTCAAACTATTTCATTATAGTTGATTATATAATTGGATTATAGTAATCAATATATTTGAATTATCCATTTCAATTAATAGTTGATTTTATAATTGGATTATAGTAATCAATATAATTGAATTTAACCAATTAAATTATAGTTGATTATATAGTTGGACTATAGTAATCATTATAATAAATAGTACCTAAAATCGTTGATTGAATAGTTGGACTATTAGAATCAAGATAATTGAAATATTAGTGTTTAAAACATAATCCTGGGTGAAAATGTATTTAAACGACTTTAATTTTCAAATTGGGAATAAAACTTCAGGATAGTCCTGGAAACTAAGAAGTTACTTTATTTGATAAAATAACATCTTAGGCCTAAGCCTGGAGTTAAGCAAATAGTAGAACATGATATTTGGAATATTCATGTGATGATAACTTTAGTGCTTAATCCAATAAGCTTTCCAAATAGACTCCTTAATTTCTTAGTCAGAACTAAGGATTAGATCCTTATAGTATGACAATGAAATTGAAGGATCTTCACAGATCTATTCTTAGATCTTAGAAGTGCTAAATTGCAATAGTAAACTCTGGAGAGTTAATGGTTAAACTCAAGGAGACAAAGCCAGAGTTTGCAATAAGGCAAGAATCGCAAGGCGCATCTTACTTCGACATTCTAGAAGTCCAAGGCTTGGCCAAAGGCTTCTGGGATGTGGAAAATGGCAAAGGGCAAAGTCATTATAATCTTCTGGGAAGATAAAGGACATATCCCACGATGTCTACCTAAATTATGGCAAACGGGGTCACTGAAGCGTGACTGCCGTATGGACAAGGCAGACATGAAGGAATCGAAGACGGGCAAGGCTCCAACTTCAAATATGTTTGTCATAAACATGTTCACTACTATAATATTAAAATTGGATTTTAGATACTAAATGTGGTACATATATATATATGCTGATGTGTAGAATCTGCTGAGAGCAGGATACTGACTTCGGATGAAATCAATCTGCGAATTGAAAACGGGACGAAAGTCGCTGTTTTAACTGCAGAAACCTAAGTTTAGGAACTACCCTTGGGTGTGTACTTAAATTAGGAAACTGTTACAAATGTAACTAGTTTGACTAGAAACATTATCTCTATATCAGAGTATAATCCGTTGCGGATATACCTTTATATTCTAGAACACTAAAGTGTTTCATTTTATAAAGATGATATTGAGATAAACACATTAGATGTAAATAACAGTATTTTATTTTTGAATATAAATAAATCTCAAACGTAAACATGACAAATAAATAGCTCAAACTGATTTAATCAGTTGAGACTTATAAGTTGCATTGTATCTGGGACACAATTAAACAAACCTCGTATATTTACACTTTCGAAGAGTGGGTACTAGGATGGATTTGATTCCAATCAAATAAGTCTACAAATCTAGTTTATTAGGCAAAGTGCCTAAAACACCTTTATTTGGTAAAAGTGCAAGTGCCATCGATCTGTTAGCCCTCGTTCATAGTGACATAAGTGGGCCCATATCTAGCTAGGCTAGAGGTGGATATGAATATTTCGTGACCTTTATGGATGTGGCATCGCGTTATGGTTATGTGTTTCTTTTGAAACACAAATCGAAAACTTTAGAGTTTCGATACGAATAGACAAACAGATCGGCTAAAGTATTAAACCATCACGGTTAGACCATGATGAAAATATTAAGCAATAAGTTTCTCAAATACTTGAAAGAGTATAGTATTCTTTCAATAATGACTCCTCCCGGAATACGTCAATTTGACGGTGTGTCCGAACAGAGAAACCGTATTTTGTTGGACATGATAAGGTTAATCATGAGTCGCTCTGAGCTACCATTTCCTTCAACGGATACGCATTAACAGTGCAGAACTTATTTTGAATAAGGTTCCATAAAAATCTGTTAGACAGACTTCATATTAGATATGAACAGGAAAGAAACTGGGTTTTCTCAATCCTGAAGATTTGGGAATGCTGGGGATATGTTTGGATGATACCAAACTAAAACCCAAATCAGATAAGTGCCTAATTGTGGGTTATCCTAGGGAAACCAAAGTATAGTACTTATACAACTCACTAGAGAACAATGTAATTGTTGCTCACCATGCGGTTTTCCTAAGAGGATTACCTATATGCAGTGGTGTTGGATAATATGACCCATAGCGTCACTATTTGCACAGAACATTGTGTTGCTGTAGCAAAATTAACTATGTAACAAAGAAATTGCACTCTCATCATTTGTGATTAGATCACCTTAGATATATAAATGAAGAGAGGTCCCTATGATTAGTTCCTGGATTGAGATGATATGAGACAGTATCAGTCCACGAAGGATTAATCATTAAATATCCCTAGCCGTAGTATTATCGAGACTAGACATCGATAATGCGGAATAGGCTAGTATTGCACTTGTGTGTGTTGTGAGGGCACAACGACATAGTTCTCATATATATAAGTATTGGATACTTATGCAAGTGCGATAGGAGGTCGTGTTTCACCGATGGTACGGGAAACAGCTTCGCTCTGGATAGACCCCTCGGAATCCCATTGGTATAATGACTATGTGTCTATGGGAGGCCGAAATCAAGGTAGGTGTGTATAGTCTTAACCTGAGACTTGCATCGCTAATACTTGCGATAATCGGTAGACTTTGGTCTTGGTGGTACAGGGCTTTAAACGGTTTTGCGTACACCACTTCTGGGTTTATCAAGAGTCGTAGTGTATGGGGTGTGATGTCGAGACGGAAGTATCACTTCAGTCATATTGGAGATGATGTCACGCAGGATACGGTATTAGTGCTCTTAAGTGATGCGCATCCAATCGTGATATTATGACCAGGTCTGAATATCCGATTATAGAGACTAGTTACCATACATCCGATATGTGTTTCGGACGGGGCAGACACTTATCCAGCCCCAGCCCTAGCACGTGACTATCCGATACTGGACCGATATGCACAATACATTAGTATACTACGCTTGATACAGATCTTAATATTCTTAAATGGATATGTCCGGAGGATTGGGTAGACTTGGTGCTTTGCTAGGAGTCGACCTTGTCTCGTAAATCAGTAGAACGTAGTACTTGGTACGTACGTGATTCGGATACTCCGACGACCGTATTTACTGCCAGATTATCCGGGGATCTCATGGGTCGCTTCCCGATAATCCACCGATGACGCACAACTCGCACTCTTGAATAATCTGGGATTATAATAGAAGAGAGAAAATTAATCTAGGATTAATAACGGAGATATTTTATCCGGGATAAAAGTCGTCTAAAGAGAGAGAACGATTAATTTGGAATTGATCGATGAATTAATATATTTGATATATTAAATGAATTAGATTTCGACGCGGAATTAAAATTAGATTTTAATTCGGGCAAACGAGTTAATTTAGAATTAATTCGTTAGCGACGTAAATAATAATTTCGCCAGGCGCAATTATTTATTTAAATTCGATTGAATTAACGTCGCGACGTAAGCTCGGTATTTCGGAAATATCGAACCCGAACGCGTGAGTGCACGTGGGCCCACTTTCATTTGGAAACGTGTGGGGCCCACATGACACATGTCATGTTATGCATTAACTTTGACACATGTCATGTTATGCTTATTGACACTCTAATGCTTTGCATGGAGATTGTGTACATTGCACTCAATGGTATGCATGGAAATGAATGTTTGACACTCTAAGCCTTTGCATGATTTGTTGTCATAAGTTTATTATTTGATTTAATGAAATTATGGCATAAATTAAATTGATTTTTGGTAACAAAAATTAATTGAATACATTACACATTCTCTCTCTCTTCATTCCCTCTCTCTCTCTCCTCTCACGAAAATGGACTGGTTTGGAACTGGTTTTGGGCGTGAGTTAAAGGGAAGCAAAGAGTGATTCTCATGGTGAGAAATCAAGTGCTAGCACACTACAAGTCTTGCGAAGGTGGTAGGGAGGTTCGACCATGAGACGGGATCCATCCGACGAAGCTAGGAGCTCCGTTTCTCATCTCAAATTTCTGTTTTTGGAGGCAGTGGACTGCATGCAGTGGAGCTCAAAGGCAGTGCGTTTTTGGGCTCATTCGTCTCCAAATCGACATAACCGATCAATGTGAGTATTCCGCTACCTCCGTTGATGTATTCACGCATGTTTCATGACTTGTTTTTGATCTTGGGACCTTATAGAAAACCAACAATGGCATCATGAGCTAAAGTTGCAAGCATGAAATTTGTAGGGTTTAAAATTTGGGTAAATGTTTGTTGAGCATAATTTGAATGAATTGTTTGTTTGAGTATGCTTATAACATGTTTAAATTCATTTTGGTTGACTAATTTGATGAAAAATGATTTGGAATTATTTTCCCCAAATTATATGCCTTGGCCGAATGCAAAATTGATTTTGAATCATTGGAATTTTGTTGATTTAATTCATTGGATGAGTTAAAATCATGTAGGATGATGTTAATTTAATGTTAATTGTATTGTACTTTGAATTGAACATAAACCCTAAATTCCATGTGTTGGCCGAATGGTATATGCCCTTGAATGTCTTGGTATTTTGATTTTGATAATTGGATGTATTGAAAATCATTCGGGATATTATTAATGTCGATTGCGGATTAATTGGATTGAAACTGAATTGGACATGAAATCACTCCCTTGGCCGAGACTTAGCAAGCATGTAAATGGGTTTGATTTTTCATTATGTGTGTTTGACATGTAATAATGAATTAAGCATGATTAATTGGACTAATTTGGTGCTCGGAAATATCGATTTAGTCGATTAATCATATAATGCACTTTTGGTAATTAAATTGTGAATTGGATTTTTGGATTTAATTAATTAGGCCTAATTTTGGAAATTAGAATTTAATGTTGTAATTGGGCCTTTGGGCTTGATTTATCAAGTTTGGTTTAGGCCAAGTGGATTGGATCCAATTGGGCCCAAAACCTTGACCATAAAGCCCAAATGCGACTTAATGAACCTTTAAAGTTCAATTGGGCCTAATGGGCCAAGATTGATTTATGGGCTTATGGGGTAAATCCCGGATTGGACTTTGGTTATCGGTTTGACCCGAGTTGACCAAAAGTCCACGCCTTAAGAAATCAATCAATAGCCCATTGGACTTTAATTGAATTGACGTTGGACGTTAATCGGACTTTGAGTCCCGACGCGATTGAATTTGGAATTTAAATCGTAAAAGGTTTATTAACATAAAGTGCAATATTTAATTTGGAATTGGATAGTGAATTAGTATTAAATACATATTAAATTGGATTTAATTATGTAGTTTAATTTAATTCATGAATTCGTACTTTGAGTACTTATTCGCAAAAACGAGTTTGACTCGAACAAAATCAAATCGTTGTTTGAACATTGGATGATCACTTAATTATCAGATTAATTAATTTGATTGATTGATTGATAGCATGCTTATGTGTGTGAATACGTGGTTGTGTTGAATGAATAATGTATATCAGATGGATATTAGATGGGTGGGCAATTTTAGAAATTGTTGTAATAAATTCGATTTATTAAATTGGACCTGCGTGTCCAGCCTTATCACCTTCTTTCTCTTTGTATTCTCTTCTCCCTATTCCCCTCTATGTATATGAGGTTTCTTTAGAAGTGTAGTGTAACGGGTAGAAGTAGTACAAGTGCTAGCTTGAGTGAGAAAGGGAGAGATTGATCTAGGATCAATGTGTAAGTATCCATCCGCATATCATTATTATTTATTTTCATACTCGCTTTATTATGTATTTAGAATGCATGTTTAAGGGTGTATGATGATGAGACCTTAACAAAGATAATTAAATTGGTAGCCAATTTGCACGCGAAAAACCCTCTTTAAATATCAAGCGTTTATTTTCCTTCCATTGAGTGATTCTTACTCAAGATCCGAGATTGGCAGGGGTTGTTGGCCAAAGTCAAGCCCTTGTCCGTCAAAGATGTGTTTTAATCACGAGGCTTTGTTCCATATCGGTGTCGTGTCCAAGTTGTGGTTTGTTGGCCAAAGTCAAGACCACTTCTTGTCCATTGACATTGATTACGAAGCTTCCATGTCAATGGGTCCGCGCTTGACTGGGATCACTAGGTTTGTTGTGCCAAAGCCAAGGCCTAGTTGATTCAGAGGAAAATGGTTAGGGTATATATTCGATATATAGGCATATATAAGATATGTTTGGGACTTGGATGTCCACCTACTGGATCTAGGAGTTGGATGGATCCAATTGATCTTCGAGATCTACCTAGTTAACTATCATACAATTTGTTGGCCAAAGTCAAGATTGTGTGATACTTTAACGGGATCCTAGCCCACTAGGAAACACGGTTTCCCGAGTACTCGACAGAGGGTTAGAGGCTCGACGAAAAATAGTGGGAGGCAAGTATTGAATTTGCAACATTCGTTCGAATACTCGCTAAACGCGCTCATCTATATTTTACTCGTCACATTATTAATCAAGTATTAGTTGGACTAATATTTTATGTTGTTTTAAATATATATATAGTTGGACTATATACAAACTCATTCAATATATAGTTGATTTTATAATTGGATTATAGTAATCAATATAATTGAATTAAATGATAGTTGATTTTATAATGGGATTATAGTAATCAATATTAAAATTATAGTTGATTAAATAATTGGATTATTGTAATCATTATAATAAAAGTACCTTATTAAATTGATTAAATAGTTGGACTATTGAAATCAAGAAAGAATTGAAAAGTTGAATATTTAAAATATATAATCCTTGGATTAAATGTTTTAAATGATTTAATTTTCAATTGGGAATAAATAATAGGTTAATTTATTTGATAAAATAACTTATTATGACTAAGCCCATAATTAAGCAAATAGTAGAGCATAAAGTCTTTGGAAGATTTATGTGATGATGACTTTAGTGCTTAATTAATATACTTACAATAAATCTATCTTTAGATTTAAAAGTATTAAAATTGCAATTAATTGACTATTCTAGTGGAGAAAAGTCAAAGTTTGCAATTGGGCATGTAGCACAAGGTGCACATCGTTTCGATATTCCAAAACCCAAGGCTTGGCCAAAGGTTTGTGAAATATTGAAAAGGATAATGACATATCCCAAAGTGACTACCATTTGGATATGGAAGACACGAAGGAATTAAAGAAAGGGCGAGGCTCTAACTTTAAAAATATTTGTCAAAGTTATGTTTACTACTAGTATTGAAATTGGATTTTAAATACTTATGTGGTACATAAAAATATGTATTGATGTTCAGAATCCGCTATGAGCTTGATACTGGCTTCAAGCCGAGATTTCTCTGCGAATTGGAAACGGGACGAAAGTCGCTGTTTCGACCGTAGATACCTAAGTTTGGGAACTACCCTTTGGGCAGGTACTTAATTAGGAAATGTTATTATGTAACTAGTTTTACTAGAGACATTATCTCTATATCAGTGTTTAATCCAATGCGGATAAAACCTTTATATTCTAGAACACTAAAGTGTTTCAATATATAAAAGATACTGAGATAAATACATTGGATGTAAATAACAGAATTTATATTTTGAATATAATAAAATCTCAAACATATAAAATGACAAATAAATAGCTTAAATTGATTTGATCAATGGAGACTTATTTGTGGCATTGTTGTCTAGGACACAATTAAAAGACTCGTATATCCACACTTTTGAAGAGTGGGTACTAGGACTGATTTGACTATTCAAATAAGGTCTACGAATCTAGTTTATTAGGTTAAATACCTAAAATACTATTTACTTGGTAATAGTAAAAGGGCCACCGATCTGTTAGCCCTATTCATGGTGAATTAAGTGGGCCCATATCTAGCTAGGCTAATATGAACATGAATATTTCGTGACCTTAACGGATGCAGCATCACGTTGTGGTTATGTGTTTCTTTTGAAGAACACAGATCGGAAACTTTTGAAGTTTCGACACGAAGAAACAACAGATCGGCTATAGTGTTATTCTGCCACGGTAAGACCGAATGGAAAATACTTAAGCAGTAAGTTTCATATATAAATGAAAGAGTACGGTGTTCTTTCATGTGAGGACTCCTCCCGAGACACGTCAGTTAGACGGTGTGTCCTGAACTAAAACCGAATTTTGTTGGACATGATAAGGTTTATCATGAGTCGCTCTGAGCTACTATTTCCTTCTACAGGATATGTATTAACAGTGCAAAACTTATTAGAATAAGGTTCCATATAAATCTGTTTGACAGATGTCATATAGGATATGAACAGAGAAGAAACGGGGTTTCTCATTCCTGATAATTTGGGTATGCCAGGCATGACGTTTGGATGATACCAAACTAAAAGACCCAAATTGGATAAGTGCCAATATAGGTTATCCTAAGGGAAACCTTAAGTATAGTACTTATAAATCCCACATGAGAACAATGTAATTGTTGCTCACCATGCGGTTTTCCTGAGAGGAATACCGATATGCAGTGGTCAGTGGGAGGATAGTGATACTCGATGAAAATCGGAGTAATACTGTTCAAGGCACGAAGTCCTTAATGGAACACAAATAGTTCATCTATGATGAAACTATACCATTAATCTTCAAATACACAAGAACTTAGTAGATCGGATAGAGTCAGAAAACAACCTAGGGTATGGGTTTCTGATCTCAACTCATAAAGATGTCAATCTTATGGTGGGTTACCATCCGACTACGTTATGAGGAAGTGATACGAGGTATCGACTCCCTGTTATGGCAAAGTGCCATGAATCCGAAATGGATTCCATGTATAACAACTATTTTGGATACTAGTTGTTGTACCACAAGGCATTGTGCCTATGGTACATTTAAAGTCTTCAAGGAAGACATACATGGATGGCAACATACCAACGTACAAAGCTAGGCTTTTGACGGAAAGGTATCGTTATCAACATTGTGTTAATAACGGTTCAACCTTTTACCTGTTGCCATGGTAAATCCATTTTGAAGATGCTTGTTGATAACTGTATATTTCATTTATGAAATATGTCAGTTACAAATCAAAATCGCTTTCCTGAAAAGGAAACCTTTTGGAGGATGTTTACAACATCCTGACGATTTTGTATAACCGACAAACAAGGTTTGCGGGTTATTCGATCCATGTTTGGATCAATGCAAGCATAAGGTTCTTGGAACTGACGTTTTGAAATAATCATAATGGTTTATGATTTGACTCAAAACGAAATAATTCTTGTGTATATAAGGAGGTTAGTGGGAGAGCGCACTGACAGTGAAATTCCCATAAACAATTGGTGAAAGCTTGGTTTTCATAGATATTCTTTCAATAGAAATTCTCCGTAGAATTCTGGGGAGTAACAACCTTTATTCAAGGAATAAAATCTACTGGGATAGATTTGGAGTTGTTAACACTCTCTGGGAAATTGTACATTTAAAATGTACTTGTATTGGTGTCTCATACGCTTCGAGCATATGGAGTCACAATCGGGTCAATCCAAGTGATAGTCACTGGATTGAAGTTAAGAACATCTGTTAGTATCTCTGAGAACTAAAGATGCTATCTTTTACTATGGAGAAGGAGAACTTGAAGTGACTGGGATCACTGCAGCAAGTTTCCAAACGATTAAATACTACGGTACTATAAAGTTTGAACACCGGGACAGTGAGCTGGAAATCTTCCAAGCAAGATAACTGTTGCCGAATAAACAACAATGCGGATTATTGCTGCAGCTGAGGCAGCAATAGAAGCCATTGGGTCGATAATAAATCTAATTAGATTAGATATAGTTCTGTTAGCAGCTGAGCTAGGCGTCAGCACAAGGCTAAAGAATTAAAGGTCTCATCATCGACGATCCAGATATATACTTCTATATCATCTGATTCGTTCGGATCATACATCGTGGCGATGTGATGATCGTATAAATCGCGTCAGACGATAATCAAACAAATCCGCTGACGAAAACCTTTCCTCAGCAATTTGAGCGAACCTACATAGTTCGGGTGTAGGACACTTGAGTGACACGCTACGTGCCAAGTGGGAGATTGTTGGATAATATGACCCATAGCGTCACTATTTGCACAGAACATTGTGTTGCTGTAGCAAATTAACTATGTAACAAGGAAATTGCACTCTCATCATTTGTGATTAGATCACCATTAGATATAAAATGAAGAGAGGTCCCTATGATTAGTTCCTGGATTGAGATGATATGAGACAGTATCAGTCCACGAAGGATTAATCATTAAATATCCCTAGCCGTAGTATTATCGAGACTGGACATCGATAATGCGGAATAGGCTAGTATTGCACTTGTGTGCGTTGTGAGGGCACAACGACATAGTTCTCATATATATAAGTATTGGATACTTATGCAAGTGCGATAGGAGGTCGTGTTTCACCGATGGTACGGAAACAGCTTCGCTCTGGATAGACCCCTCGGAATCCCATTGGTATAATGACTATGTGTCTATGGGAGGCCGAAATCAAGGTAGGTGTGTATAGTCTTAACCTGAGACTTGCATCGCTAATACTTGCGATAATCGGTAGACTTTGGTCTTGGTGGTACAGGGCTGGCTTTAACCGGTTTTGCGTACACCACTTCTGGGTTTATCAGAGAGTCGTAGTGTATTGGGTGTGATGTCGAGACGGAAGTCATCACTTCAGTCAATTGGAGATGATGTCACGCAGGATACGGTATTAGTGCTCTTAAGTGATGCGCATCCAATCGTGATATTATGACCAGGTCATGAATATCCGATTATAGAGACTAGTTACCATACATCCGATATGTGTTTCGGACGGGGCAGACACTTATCCAGCCCCAGCCCTAGCACGTGACTATCCGATACTGGACCGATATGCACAATACATTAGTATACTACGCTTGATACAGATCTTAATATTCTTAAATGGATATGTCCGGAGAATTGGTAGACTTGGTGCTTTGCTAGGAGTCGACCTTGTCTCGTAAATCAGTAGAACGTAGTACTTGGTACGTACGTGATTCGGATACTCCGACGACCGTATTTACTTTGCCAGATTATCCGGGGATCTCATGGGTCGCTTCCCGATAATCCACCGATGACACACAACTCGCACTCTTGAATAATCTGGGATTATAATAGAAGAGAGAGAAAATTAATCTAGGATTAATAACGGAGATATTTTATCCGGGATAAAATGTCGTCTAAAGAGAGAGAACGATTAATTTGGAATTGATCGATGAATTAATATATTCGATATATTAAATGAAATTAGATTTCGACGCGGAATTAAAATTAGATTTTAATTCGGGCAAACGAGTTAATTTAGAATTAATTCGTTAGCGACGTAAATAATAATTTCGCCAGGCGCAATTATTTATTTAAATTCGATTGAATTAACGTCGCGACGTAAGCTCGGTATTTCGGAAATATCGAACCCGAACGCGTGAGTGCACGTGGGCCCACTTTCATTTGGAAACGTGTGGGGCCCACATGACACATGTCAGTTATGCATTAACTTTGACACATGTCATGTTATGCTTATTTGACACTCTAATGCTTTGCATGGAGATTGTGTACATTGCACTCAATGGTAATGCATGGAAATGAAGTGTTTGACACTCTAAGCCTTTGCATGATTTGTGTCATAAGTTTATTATTTGTTTAATGAAATTATGGCATAAATATAAATGATTTTTGGTAACAAAAATTAATTGAATACATTACACATCTTCTCTCTCATTTCCTCTCTTCCTCTCACGAAAATGGACTGGTTTGGAACTGGTTTTGGGCGTGAGTTAAAGGGAAGCAAAGAGTGATTCTCATGGTGAGAAATCAAGTGCTAGCACACTACAAGTCTTGCGAAGGTGGTAGGGAGGTTCGACCATGAGACGGGATCCATCGACGAAGAAGCTAGGAGCTCCGTTTTCATCTCAAATTTCTGTTTTTGGAGGCAGTGGACTGCATGCAGTGGAGCTCAAAGGCAGTGCGTTTTTGGGCATCATTCATCTCCAAATCGACATAACCGATCAATGTGAGTATTTCGCTACCTCCGTTGATGTATTCACGCATGTTTCATGACTTGTTATTGATCTTGGGACCTTAAAGAAAACCAACAAGTGGTAAGTGGGATGAAAGTAAAACTCGATGAAAATCGGAGTAATACTGTTCCAGGCACCGATTCCTTAATTAAACACAATAGTTCATCAAGGATGAAACTATACCAATAATCTTCTAATACACAAGAACCGCGTAAGTCGGAGAGAGTCATAAAACAACCTGGGGTATGGGTTTCTGATCTCACCTCATAAAGATATCAATCTTATTGAGGAACACAAACTGACTACGTATGAGGAAGTGATACAAGGTATCGACTCCATATTATGACAAAGTGCCATGATGTCCGAAATGGATTCTATCTATATAACCAAGTTTGGACACTGGTTGATGTACCGCGAGGCATTGTGCCTATTAGTACTATATAAGTCTTCAAGGAAGACATACATGAATGGCAACATATTAACGTGCAAAGCTGGGCTTGTAGTGAAAAGTTATCGTTATCAACATTGTGTCGATTATGACGAAACCTTTTACCAGTTGCCATGGTTAAATCTATTTGGATAATGCTTGCTGATGCTGCATGTTTCATTTATGAAATATGACAGCTGAATGCCAAAATCACTTTCCTTAAACGGAAACCTTTTGGAGGATGTTTAAAACATCGTGACGGTTTTGTCGTACCAAAACAAGCAAACAAGGTTTGCAAGTTGTTTGATCCATGGATGGATTGAAGCAAGCATTGAGTTTTTGGAATTATCGTTTTGATGTAATCATAATGGTGTATGATTTAATTCAAAATGGATATGATTCTTGTGTATATAAGGAGGATAGTGAGAGCGTACTTACAGTGAATGTCCTGTATAATGATGATTTATCATTTCTTGGAAATGATATTCCCATAAAATAATCGGTGAAAGCTTGGCTTTCATAAAAATTCTCCGTAGAATTCTTGGGAGAAACAACTTTTATTCTAGGAATAAAGATCTACTGGGATAGATCTAAAATTTGTTGATACTCTCCAAGAACTCGTACATTGAAAAATGTACATGACCTGGTGTCTCATACACTTTGAGCATATGGAGTCACAATCTGGCCAATCCAAGTGATAGTCACTGGATTGAAGTGAAGAACATCATTTAGTATCTTAGAGATCTAAGGATGCTATCTAATACTATAAAGAATGAGAACTTGAAGTGACTGGGTTCACTATTGCAAGTTTCCTAACCGATAAAATGACTATAAGTCGTAATAACGGTACTATAAAGTTTGAATAACGGAACAATGAGCTGGAAATCTTCCAAGCAAGATACTGTTACCAAATAAACAACAAAAGTGGATTATTGTTGCAGCTGAGGCAGCAATAGAAGCCTTCTGGATTGATAATAATCCTAATCAGATTAGGAGTAGTTTTGTTAGCAGCTGAGCTAGGCTACAGCACAGGCTAAAGAATTAATGGTCTCATCAAAGATCCAGATATATACTTCAATTATTCATCTGATTCGTTCGAATCATACATCATGGCGATGTGATGATTAAATAAATCGCATCAGATGATAATCATGCAAATCCACTGACGAAAGCATTTTCTTAGCAGAAGTTTGAGCAAACCGTACATAGTTCGGGTGTAGGACACTTGAGAGATTGGCTATAGGCCAAGTGGGAGATTGTTGGATAGTTATGACCCATAGCATCACTATTTGTACAGATCATGGTGTTGTTGTACAAATTAACTATGTGAGAAAGGAAATTGCTCTTTTATCATTTGTGATTAGATCACCAAGATGTATAAATGATGAAAGGTCCATATGATTAGTTCTGGATTGATAAGATATGAGACAGTATCAATCCATGAAGGTTTAATCATTAAATATCCCTAGTCGTAGTATTATCGAGATTGGACATCGATAATACGAAATAGACTAGTATTACACTTGTGCGCGTTGTGAGGGCATAACGGTATAGTTCTCATATATTTGGGTATAGGATACTCATGCAAGTGTAATAGGAGGTTGTGTTTACCGATGGTACGGGAAACAGCTTCGCTATGGATAGACCCCTCGAAATTCCATTGGTAGTATGACTATGTGTCTATGGAAGTCCGAATCAGGGTAGGTGTATTTGGTCTTAACCTGAGACTTGCACCGCTAATACTTGCGACAATCAATATACTTTGGTTTTGGTCGTCCAGGCTTTAACCGGTTCTGTGTACTCCTCTTCTGGGTATATTGAGAATCATAGTGTATTGGGTGTGATGTTGAGATGGAAGTATCACTCCAGTCATAGTGGAGATGATGATCACGTAGGATACGGAACTCGTTCTCTTATATGCTACAGCTATCGGGATATTATGACTAGGTCATGTTTATCCGATTATAGAGACTAGTTACCAGAGATCCGATATGTGTTTTGTACGGGGCAGACACATTTCCAGCCTCAGGCCTTGCATGTGACATCCGATGTTGGATCGAAATACGCAATACTACGTATACTATGCCTGATATAGATCACATATTCCAATAAGAATATTTCTGGAGAATTGGGTAGGCATGATGCTTTGCTAGAAGCCAACCATGTCTTGTAAATCGGTAAAAACATAGTACTAGGTACTTACGTGTTCGGATAGTCCGACGACCGAATTTACTGCCAACATATATGGGGATCTCATGGGTCGCTTCCCGAAGATTCACCGATGATGTATGACTCGCACTTTATTAATCTGGGATTAATTAGATGAGAGAGAAAATTAATCTGGGATTAATTGCGGAGATATTTTATCTGGGATAAAATATTAATTAAAATAGAGAGAACGATTAATTAGGAATTAATCGATAAAATAATATATTAGATATATTATACGAAATTGGATTTCGATGCGGAATTTAAATTAGATTTTAATTCGGGCGAACGAGTTAATTTAGAATTAATTCGTTAGCGACGTGAATAGTGATTTTGCTAGGCATAATTATTTAATTACGTCGCAACGGAAAATTTGTTAATTTGGAATTAGCGAACCCGAGCCCGGGAGTGTTTGTGGGCGCACTCGCATTGGGAATTTAAGTGTGGCCCATAAGTCACATCAAAACGTCAAATCACTAATCAATCGATTGATATGATGTCTAGTCACTTTGAGTGATGTGACAACTTGTCACTTGTGATTGATGGTGGTAGTTGGGAATGCTTTAATGCTTGTACCTTTTGACTTTTGGAAATTCAAAATACATGGTATATGTTTTAATTGATTTTTGAAATCAATTAACCTAACACATTTTTACTTCTCTCTTTCCTCCTCTCTTACATTCGGCCAAGGGCATTTTCTTCTTCTTTTTCACTGTCAAAAACTGTGAGCAAGGAGAAGGCAATAGTGAGGATTTGCAGCAAATTCTTCACAAGTGCTAGCACACTCTTGGAGTCTTGCGAAGGTGATAGGGAACTAATTTTGTGAGCATGGAATACACAAACCAAAGCTTGGAGCTTGGAGGACACCATGGCCGAAAATGGAGGAGCAAAAATGAAGCAGAAAACCATGAGCTTCCATGGATGAAAGCTTGAAGATTTTCGTTGTTCCTCGCATCGCCTCAACCGATCGTTGTAAGTATGATTCCGCCATATTTTTTCGAGTATTCACATGTTGTTTCATTGCTTGAATTGATCCTTGGGACCTAATAGAAACCCAACAGAGTTAGCAAATAGGGAGATAAAATAAAAATTTGAGAAAACGATAAACCCCGACCGTAAGAATTGTTCTTTACGACTTTCAGATGCACTTTTGGCCTACCACACTGCTTATAAATCTCCACTTGGGATGTCTCCCTACCGGCTTGTATTTGGAAAGGCTTGTCATTTACCTGTTGAGTTAGAACATAGAGCCTATTGGTCCATTAAAACTCTTAACTTTGATATGAGTGATGCAGGTACACAAAGGAAACTACAACTGATAGAACTTGAAGAATTACGGCATGATGCTTATGACAACTCCCGCCTCTATAAAGCCAAGATGAAAGCTCCCATGACAAGCAGATAATGAAGAAGAATTTTGAGCCTAACCAAAAGGTCTATCTCTATGATTCCTAACTCCATCTTCACCCAGACAAGTTACGATCCCGATAGACCGGACCTTTCATTATGAAACAAGCTTTCCCCCATGGAGCTATCCAAGTGGAAGATCCCAAGGACGGCAAAGTGTTCAAGGTTAATGGACAGAGGCTAAAACCTTTCCTGGATAATCAGATTCTTGCAGCAGAGGATGCCCCTCTTGCAAACCCTACCTATGCGGCTTGACCTTCTTTTTCCTATTGTTGTACATTATTTATTTATGTTTTTATTTATTATCTAGCTATTTTTAATTTTAATTTTTCTTTTTTTCCTTCCTTTTTGTTTTGTTTTGTTTCTTATTTCTTTTGCAGGATACCACAATATTTCATCCAGGTTCACGAACTCTCTAGTCAGGTGAACTTTCTCCTTGTCTTTTGTCTTTCTTGTTGTTACATTGAGGATAATGTTTCATTTAGGTTGGGGTGGTGTTATCATGTGTTTTAACTGTATGTGTATGTGTTATTGATGTTGAGTTTACTATTCAAAAAAATGTGTTTTATTTTTAGTCATTAATAGTAAAGCATAGTTCAATGATGATATTGTTTGTTTTAGGGTGAAATCTTAGAAACGATAAGTTCTTTATTGTACTTTCATCTGATGCTTTGAGTAATTGATCTAGGTTAGACTCGTAAGCACTCAACCTATAGGTTTTTAGCAGTGACATCCTAAGTAGTTGGCAAGGTGACTAGTTGAAGAAATTGCATGTCGATGAATGACCGTTTGCTTAGATATCTATCCTGATTCACTAGTGTTATGATGTGTGGTATGGTAAAAATAAAAAGAAAAAGTCTCTAAGAAAGTAAACCACATATAACCGATGAGCGTGAAGCTACCCATGGGCGAGTATTAGGACCACCATGAGGAGAAATGCTACCTTAAAGGGTAGGTGTGTTGAAGAAAGAAAAGAATAAAAAAAAGTTGAAAAAAAAGAAATAAAAAGAGATAAGAAAATGAAAAAAAAAAAACATACCATACTGAGCATAGAAAGGCAACTACATAGCATAATTGAGATATCTAATCGGATCCCAATTTTTAAACGAAATCATTGAGTTGGCTTACCTAAGAATCAAGCTGTGAATGAACCTTTACACACACACACTGTGAGTCTGGCTTAGATGACTTATTCAAAGACTTGGATTTGAGTTGCGTTGAGTACTTTGAAAGTTCTCTGATTTCATTACTAGGCATTCTTTGAGGACAATAATGTATGTAACTATTGTGACTACTTTATTTTATTTTTATATTTTTATGTGTTTTAAATGACGTTTGTGGGTGTCATCGCTGTAAGCCCTCACGAGACTATAACTCATCCACTAGGGCCACCTAGGGGTTTAAAGGCTTGTTGCATACACTAAATGAAATCATGATCCCTACGAAAGTGGCTTAGATACTTTTATTTATTTAGTTCTTATTTTATTTTATTTTGCGCTTGAATTGCTAGGGATTAGCAATAAGCTGGTTGGGGGTTTTGATAAGTGCATGAAAATGTACTTTGAACATCGCTAACTCGGCTTAATTATCTTGTATTTAATCTTAATTAGAGTTTATTTTGTGCTTTTTTATTAGGAGCAATGGAATATGAAGTTTGGAGTAACTACATATGTTTCGGGACCATACGGACGCATCGAAAGCACGCGGGAAGAGTGGAAACAAAGAAAACACAAAATCCAGAAACGATGACGCGCGTCGCGATGTGCCCTTCTTGGCGTCGTGACGCGCCATCAATTCATACACTTCATAGAGAATGGCCAAGAGTTTGGCGCCACGGCGCCCAAAGACTAGCGTCGCGGCGCCCCGGAACAACCCAAAACCCTGACTTAGTCATCTTTGATGCACATTATGACTCCGGAACCTTTCTATATAAACCTAAGATCGTTATAAACCCTAGAATCATAGAAAAATAGAGGATAAACTCAGAAACAAGAGCCACAAACATAAAATCAAGAGACAAAAACGAAGAACTTCAAGCCAAACATGATGTCTCTCCAATTTATCAACGTTGTTTCTTTCTTCTGCATGGAGAACTAATCTCATAAGGCAAAGCTAAGGATGAACTCTTATATTCAGCTCTTTTATTCTTGTTATTGATTCTGGAATGAACTTATTTGCTTAAAACAATTGATATCTCATTATTCTCTTTATCTTTTGATTATATGAATCTAGAAACTATATTTTGTCAATTTACATATAGATTCAGTCATGCTTTTTCTACTTGTGGTTTGTGAAATCATTTGTCACTAGTTATGGTTGTTTTGTAAGTTAATCTTCTGCTGCAATATTGCTTGATAGTATATTGTCATCGTTAGATAGGTTGTAACGATAGCCTTGTGAGTTATTAACGTAGAGAAGATAAGTTATCAATTACTTTGGAACTTAATCTGAGTAGAATTGAAAATCCTCCAATTGTTGGTTTGGGATGTGAAACCCTCAATTGCATAAAAAAAGAATCAATAACTGAATATAAGAACTTGGTACAAGAGGGATTGATGAGCAGAAAATATATCAATATTTACCGCCTCTTTTACTTAATATTTTATTTAGTTTCTCAGGTTTGATGAACGTTTTGATGTGTTTTAGTTTATTTTGCAGATAAAATAATATTGGGACTCAATGAAATCATTTAGGACGAAATCTGGGTCAAATAAGGGTAAAAAATTGGACTTGACATATTAATTTTGGAGATTAGAAACTTGAAAGGGCGTTCTAACGAAGTGCAGTTTCGGAAATTCCAATTTTGTGCAATTGTCATATTTTGGGCATAACGTTTTACTCTGATATCGGATTGAGCTGATTCAAGTTCCAGATTAAAAAAAACTCAAAGCTCTACAACTTTGAAGAACAAAATAATTTCGAAGTCTGAAAAATTCATGACTGAAATTGATGAAACATCCGGAAGTGTGTTATGTGTAATTATTAAAGTCATTTTCAAAGCAAAAAAAATAAATAAATAAATAAATAATAAAAAAAGTCAAGCTCCCACCAATTCCATGATAGCAATTAATAATGAATTTGGTGGAGCAATTAATAATGGATTTGGTGGATGATTTGATGGAGGCAAAATTTTGCCTATAAATACCAAGCCATTTCATTTGTAAATTCATACTTTCTTCTAAGGAATTCCTTAAGAATAACTATGAAGATTGTATCTTGTTTGTTTATTTACAGCTTTCAGTAATTAATTTTCGCTTTCACATTTTCTTTTCTTTACTTTTCAGTTTTTACTTTCCGCAATTTACTTTTACGCACAGTACTTTCCTTTCTTTACTTTTTCAGTTTTTACTTTTCAGTAATGAGGAGGTAACTCCCCCTTGCTGGGATAAAAGGTAAAACTTTTATTACTAATATTTAGATTAATCTCACTTAATTATAATATAATAAATATTTAAAATCTGACTTAACGAGGATACCACCATATTGGTCGATTGGTAATTAATTATAAATTGGTTTTAACCTGACTAAGCATGGATACCGCCTGGTTGGTCGGTTGGTAATTAATTATTAATTTGACTTAATCAGTATACCGTCTATATGGCTGGTTGGTAATTATCACGCAAAGTTAATATATTATATTAAGGGAGATATCTAAAATAGTAGTAATAAAAGTGGATCCTTTTACCTCAGCATTTTCTTTATTGTACTTTTACTTTATTTACTTTCAGCAATTTACTTTTCAGCAATTTACTTTTCAGCAATTTACTTTATGTATTTTATTTTATTTAAGTTTTTACCAGCCCTAGTTATGTGTCATAACTAAGTTAGTTATCTGGGGTTGTGATGAAGTCCAATATCACCGGTTTATAAGGGGTTAAATTATGGTTTGGGTAATATAAAGGTTTATTTATTGAGCCTTAATCTTAATGCATCTTGTTAACTGGCCATTAATAAGATTGATTCGGTAAACTTAAAATGAACTTGGAAAATGGATTTTAGGTTTAAGACCTTAGACTTAATAGCCCACGATCTTCCTTGAGGATAGATAACCCTTTAATAGATTTCCTTACAGGATAGGAATATACCTGTCGGGCGGGGGTAGCCATAATTAGAACTTAATCTTAATGAATTCATATAACTTAATTGACATAGGAATATGATTAATCGGATTACACTGGGTATTTATATCTGACCATCGGAAGAGGCTTTTACATAATTTCGTGTTCCAGGTTAATAAATCGATATATTACACAACCATAAGATAACCTTCATCTTTAAAAATGATATTGGAAAGATTCACAACCCTGGATAGTTTTATAAAAATGAATTTTCCTAAATCTACTTTCAAGCAATTTCATTTACTTGTTTGAAGTTTAAAGTCACCATCCAATCAAATAACCAATCCATTAGATACTCGTAAGAATTTGACTTCATAAATTAATAACAAAAGGTTTTAAATCCTCGTAGGATCGATACTTTTATACTACTGGAACGATACGTGCGCTTGCGTTATACGTGTGTGATTACGCCGGTCAAGTTTTTGGCACCGTTGCCGGTTACTTATTTATCTTTCACTATTAGTTTTGAGGTTAGATACATTTACTTGTATCTAATTTTCTTTTTACTTATTGTTTTTGTTTTCACTTGTTTCAGGTTCTGAGACACTACTGTTAGGGATATGCCCTATACCCAACTTGTGGATGGGCTATATATACATGTATTTGTAATATTTCATTAATTAATAAAATGGCAATCTTTATTATACGTGTCTTACATAAATTATATGAATCATCAAACACTGTAATGAAGCCCTTGGAGTAATAAGATGATGGCTTACACGCCTTATGAGAATCATTACTCTTAAATGTTCCTAGTCATAGTTTTATGAATAATCTGGGCATTCACAAAGCGGAGAGACTAGCATGATGATATGATCCGCCCTTAAGTGGGGTAGCTGATCTCATAGGCTACTAGCGGAGATCCATCCCCTTGGTGTATCACATGGATGCATGAGTTGCTCGTGTCCATCAAACTGACCGCCGAAAGTTTTCACATGGAGTGTTTATCCCATGTGTCTGTGAGAACTTTCATGTATCGATTGTATGACTAGTCCTTAGACTTGAGGTCTTTACAATCTTATGTGTGGATCAAATTACTTTGACATTCTCCTTCCCCGGTTCAAAAGATCCGGTCATAAGGGTATGATTGGGTCATTTGTTGAAACACATGAAGTTTGTAAAGATACAATAAAGAATCGCCACTCTCTTGGATAATATTTTCTTATAAGAGTAGTATTCCAGTTCGCGGGTTGATATGTGTGATCAATGCTTGAGACTGTGGCCGCAGCAGAAGAATCATGTGAGATTCTTGGGTTAGCACGATTCATGACACTATCAACATCATACTTTTGACTATATGTGTAGACAATTTACATACCCTAGGTCAAACGGTGGGGATACAGTGAGGCGAGGGACCGTATCATATGTAAATCGCATACAGAATGGGTATATATATATTTCCTTCTAATTTGGGGGCCTTGGCATGTTGCTAGATGTCAACCTTGGTCATTGAAATCGAACGACCATTTGATCAGAGGATAATTTATGTTCGATTAAATTATCACGATTCATTTCATGTCCAACTTGAGGGGAACCCAAAAGGTCACACACAACAAAGTCGAAATCAATGGTTAACAGTGTATAGTACAAATTTAACAGCATATATGATTGCTGTAGGAATTGTTCATAAATGGTTCAATGTGTTTAATTATTGAACAGATCATTTATAAGGTTCCATAGTAGCTTAGGGATTGGTGAATGACGATAGGGGCACTTTGAGAATTGGAATAAATAAATAAATAAAAATGTGAATAGTAATATGAATAGTAATGTGAATAGTAAATTTTTTTTTATTTGTTATTTGTTTTGAATTCCAATTCGGCCCAAACTCTTATTAGGGTTTTATAATCTCATTAAACCACTAAATTAAGATCCAATGGCTAAGCTTAAATTAGCATTTATCCCACATCAGATTCTTAATTAATTTTGTTGTCTTTGGAGCATCTATATAAACCCAAGGAATTCTTCACAAATTTTTGCACCAAACCTTTCATATATTGGGTTTATATAAGTGAGCAACTCTAAAGTTTAAGAGTAAGCCACTGATTTTGAGGATCCTTAAGTCTAATTGACTAGAGGAACCTCGAGTCAAAAGTTTTGAGGTATTTGCCTAGGCTAGCACCAAGGGCAAAATACCCGTGCACTGAAGGCGTAGTC
The DNA here is from genome assembly GCA_019454045.1 of Zanthoxylum bungeanum. Classification (NCBI taxonomy): domain Eukaryota; kingdom Viridiplantae; phylum Streptophyta; class Magnoliopsida; order Sapindales; family Rutaceae; genus Zanthoxylum; species Zanthoxylum bungeanum. The sequence goes on along the minus strand of SKCR01029631.1, from coordinate 65,225 downwards.
TTGCCGTTGAGTTTTGGCTTTGGTGTGTGCATCTTTGGAGGCCACACACTTGGGTGGCTCTTTGGAACGTGGAAAAGTTTGATGAGTTCGAGAAAAGCTTGTAGATTGGAGGGAGGACTGGAGGAGTCTTCGGTTCAAGTAAGTCTTTTTCTTTCTTTATTTTAATTAGAGTTCTTATGATAGTTAGCATGTTTAGGTTTATGTTCTTTGCATGTTTTATGAGTTTTTATGCTTAGAATATATAGTAACATGCCTAGGCTTGTAGAATAATCAAAACAAATGGGTCTTGGGCAAAGGGATAGCGGCATCATAATTTGATTTATTTAATTTTCCGCTACGCACTCGCGGCCGCTTCCTTACAACTACATGAGACGAACCAAAATCTTTGAACTTCGACCGCTTGACCCAGAGATTGAAAGAACCATCAGACAGTTAAGAAGGGAAAGGCGAGAAGGCCAAGAAGCAATCGTTAACATGGAACCTGAACCTTTGGAGGTTGCACCACCAATTCCCATTCGAGACAGAACCATTCCAGTGGTTGACGACCTCATTTCATGTATTGTGCTTCCTCCATTTTCAGTAAATTCATGTGACATCAAAACATGCATTCAGATGATTCAGCAGTCAGTTCAGTTGGAGGGAATGCAACTGAAGATCCTAATTCCCATATCAGCAACTTCCTGGAAGTTTACGATACTTTCAACTACAACCGAGCAGCTGAAGAAGCTATGAGACTGTGAGTTTTTTCATATTCCTTGAAAGGCAGAGCCAAAGCTTGGCTACATTCACTACCAGTAGGTTTCATCACAACTTGGAACACTTTAGCCACAAAATTCCTTGCAAAATACTTTCCACCAGTTAAAATAGCAAAGTTGAGGAATGACATCACATCTTTTGTACAACAAGATCCAGAATCCCTTTACAAAGCTTGGGAAATATTCTAGGATTTGCTCCGGAAATGTCATCACCATGATATTCCAAAGTGGCTTCAAGTCCAAACTTTCTATAATGGACTTTCTAGACTAATGAGAACCACAATTGATGCTGCTGTTGGAGGAGCTTTGATGGAAAAATGAGAAGATCAAGCCTGGGACTTAATCGAAGAAATGGCTAACAATAATTCATTGTGGCCAACAGAAAGGAGCATGATTCAACGAATTGCTGGAATTTATGAAGTTGGAGCCAACACAGCATTGAATTCCAAGCTGGATATTATTTGCAAAAATCTGGAAACTCTTAATATGAAGGTTAATGTTGGATCCACAAGTTCACCATATGGAGGAGCACCAGAACCAGAGCCAAAACAACATAAAGAAACAGTTACTATGTCAACAATTTCAACAGACATGGGAACAATCCATATTCCAACACCTACAATCCAGGGTGGAGGAATCATCCTAATTTTTCATGGAGCAATAATTTAGGGCAAAAGAACAATCCACCACCTGGATTTCAATAGCAAAACAAAAGCCAGGAGTTTGAAAAAGAATCAGAAATAAAAGAATGGATTGCAGAGATGTTCAAAAAGCAACAAGCAGCATATGGTGCTATTTTTCAAAGCCAAGCTGCTTCCATCAAAGCACTAGAAAATCAAATTGGACAGCTGGCCAATGCTCAGAGTTACAGACCGCCAGGGAACCTTCCTAGCAACACAGAACCAAATCCAAGGAACCGAGGAAAGGAGCAATGCCAAGCCATTACTTTGAAAAGCTGTACTGAAATCAACAAAGATGTTGGAATCAAGGCAACAATTGAAGAGGTTCCTAAAGATGCAGTTCCACAGATGGAGGAAAAAGAAGCAAAGGAAAAAGATCAAGAAAAATTCACTCCACCTCCACCTTTTTCCACAGCGTCTCCAAAAAAACAAACTAGACAAGCAGTTTGCTCGATTCTTGGAGGTGTTCAAAAAGTTGCACATCAACATTCCATTCGCAGAAGCATTGGAAGAAATGCCCAACTATGTCAAATTTATGAAAGATATTCTTTCACGAAAGCGGATATTGGGAGATTACGAGACAGTAGCATTGACAAAAGAATACAGTGCAATCATTCAGAGGAAACTTACCCCGAAGTTAAGTGATCATGCCAGTTTCATTGTCTCATGCACCATTGGAGAACATTATATCGGTAAGGCTTTATATGATTTAGGTGCAAGTGTTAATTTAATGCTTTTTTTCTATTTACAGGAAACTGCAAATTGGAGAAGCAGTGTCTACCTCAGTCTCTCTGTAACTTGCTGATAGAACACTCATATTTCCAAGAGGTGTAGTTGAAGATGTGCTGGTCAAAGTTGACAAATTCATTTTCCTAGCAGATTTTATTGTCCTTGATATGAAGGAAGACGAAGACGTGCCGATCATCCTCGGGAGACCATTCTTGGCAACAGGTCGAACCATTATTGATGTACAAAAAAGAGAACTAACCATGAGGGTATAGGACCAAGAAGTAACATTCAATGTTTTCAAAGCCATGAATTTCCCGGATGACTAGAATGAGGAATGTTTTAGACTTGATGTGATAAATAATACCATCCAGACCTGCAATGCAATGCAAAGTTCTACTGACAAACTTAAAGCATGTCAATTACCTGTGGAGCCTGAAGATAAAGCGTACTGCGCACTGAAGAAGCTAATTCTTGCACTACAAGCAACAGAAGAGAAACAGTTCCACCAGCTCATGGAATTGGAGGAATTTCACATACAGCCTTTTGAGAATGCAAAATTGTACAAAGAAAAGGCCAAGAAGAGACATGATGAGAAATTAGTGTGCATACAACTGGAACCAGGGAAGAAGGTACTGTTAAACAAATCAAGGGTAAAACTCTTCCCATGGAAGCCAAAATCGCGATGGTTAGGTCCATTCCTAATCACTAAGGTTTTACCAGATAGAGCCATTGAGTTACATGATCCGACTTCAACAAAACACTCAAGGTTAAAAATAAGCGTGTCAATCACTAATGGGGAGAATCATTTGAGGGACAAAAAGAAAATGTCAGACTTTCAGATCTAGCATAATTTTCGGGCATCATGTCTAGTTGACGACGTTAAATTTAGCGCTAGCTCGGAGGCAACCCATGCAATTTGTGTATATATTGCGATTTGGTGTCTTTTAATTTTTGTGTGTTTAGTTTTTGCAGGTTAAGTCATTTCAAGATGGAAGATGCTCTCGTAAATATTCACAAGCAATTTCCTTCTCTCCCTCAAAATTCTCTGATGAAAGTTTACAAAGCTCGCTTGAAACGGATGAGACTACTTATGATCAAAGGTATGCCTACTGACATTCGTTGGATTATTGAAGCACGGGTCTGATTGGCAGGTGAGTCCTCTGACTCTTTTATTTCACATCTGTCTGGTTTAGGAAGAATCACATATGCTAAAAAGAGAAGAGCCAAAAGAATGTGTGTTTGTTATAAATTTGCTCGTATGTTTTGTGATACTCGTTGTCGATCTTTAGGAATGGTGTCTGATAATCGCGAAGATAAGATTAATTTCATTAGGGATGGCTTGAGTAAGGAGTCTTGGGATGACATATCTAAAACTCTTGAGATGCATCCCAGTGGATATGTATGTCATGGAATTTTCATGTTATATACACAATTCTGTAAAGAAAGACAACAATTAAGTCTCGGGAGTCTAACTCTAAAAGACCCTGTTTGCCATTTATAAGAAAATTGGATGGGAAGCTTGTCCCTGAAGCATAGACGTCATTCAAGCCGTTACATTATTGTAAATATTATATCTCTTTGTCTTTTACTAATAATTGTGATTTGTTTTGTTATTTTCTCCGACAGAATCCATGCTACTTTTGACCTTTCACGATTTACTATTTTGCTACTAATCGTCCTTTGGAAGATACTTGTACTATTATTACTCACCCTTTTCAGGATCTATAAATTCAACTCATCATTGTACTTTTGAAGGCATCCAGATAAAAATGGAAGCTACTTCAAGAAGACTGGTTGAAAATATCTGTGTGTTTTGCGGTACCAGTGTTGGTGTTAAACCAGAATACATAACAGCGGCACATGAATTGGGTCGAGTCATTGCTGCAAGGAATATGCACTTAGTATATGGCGGTGGCAATCTTGGACTAATGGGGATCGTTTCAAAGGTTGTACAGGAATGAGGCATTCAAGTCTTGGGAATTATCCCAAAACCCTTGGCGGAGGCGAATCTTATTGGATCATCAATCGGCAAGGAACTAATCGTGCCAGGTAAGTCTGAACGACTGGTAGAGATGATTAATCGTGCTGATGCTTTTATTGCTTTGCCATAAGGCTTAGGCACGATGGAGGAAATTTTTACAGTACTATCTTGGGCAAACTTGAACATACACTAGAAACCGCTTGGACTGTACGATGTTGATGGATTTTATGATTTTCTTTGTGTGTTTCTTGATGATGTCCGGAGAAATGGGTTCGTGTCAAAGCCTGTAAAAGAACTCCTCTTTACTGCCAAAACTGCCCCAGATTTAATTGACCAAATCTTAGCCTTTGAACCTCAAATTGACCTCATTCTTTCCAAGATAAACTGGTCTGATAATGATCGTCGTAAGAGGCGTCGGATAAATTTGGATCTTAACCTTTAAGTTTTCATTTAGATATAGAATTTCAGCTAACTAGGTATGGTTTTCTAAACTCTTATTCTATTGTTTAAGACATTGGGGACAATGTCTCATTTAGGTTTGGGGGAGGAGAATAGTTAAATTGTATCTTGTTTTTATTGTTTTATTTTTAGTCAAAATTTTTCGAAAAAGCCAAAAAAATTGAAAAATTTTTCAAAAACCAAAAATTTTGTATTTTTGTGTTTTTATTTGATTAATCAGATGAAATTGGTGTGAGATAGTTGTGTAAGGAATTTACATTCCTGATTCCTGAGACGTATCTCAACTTATTTCGGAACAAGTTAATTTTTGTTTATTTCCTTTTGAATTATTTAATTTGTGAATTCTCCATAAAACTAACTAAAATTGATCTACATATGCTCAGTTGACAGATATTATCAATATGCATGGTCACATACGGACATGAGATGTAATTAAAAAGTTTGTAATATTAAGTGCTCTAGTTTAATTGGAGGAAGCACCTAAAAAGCGACGGGATATAAAAAAAAACGTCTGAGATCCGAGTTATTAAGTCTGTAGAGGTGTTTTAACACCTAGTGCCCTAAAACCAACTGGTTTAGGAGCCACTAGACCAAAGCTTGCTACATGGATCAAAGATGTTGCAAAAAAATATATATATCTGAAGTCTGAGTAATTAAGTCTGTAGGGGTATCTTAACACCTAGTGCCCTAAAACCAACTGGTTTGGGAGTCACTGGCCCAAAGCTCGCTACATAGATGGAAGATATTGTATATAAATAAAAAAAATCAAAAATAAAAAAAAATCAGAAAAAATATTCCATTACTAAAAAATGTGTGAATTCTGATAAACATTTAGGACAAAAATATTACTTTCTTCTCAACTGCACTTGTGACTATTGTGGGCAAAAATGAGTTGATTAATATTTTTTTGGCTATGTATATGGAGAATGGTAAAAAAATAATCGGAGAATTCACTTATTCGGTAATTTAGAAAGAAATAAAATAACTATTAACTTGGATAAAAAGTTTCATTTGTTTAGTCACTAACTTCTTTATTCTCTGTTCTCTTGTCTTTTTGCTTTTGTGTGCATTAGTTTTATTATCATTTTTCTTTTGTAAAACTTTTGGGGGTCTCATTGCTGTAAGCCCACACGAGACTACAACTTGTCCACTAGGGACACCTAGGGGTTTAAAGCCTTGTTACATACGCTAAATGCAACTGTGATACCTACGAAAGTGGCTTAGTTTAATTTTAATTGTTTTTTATATTTTATTATTTTTCTCGAGGACTAGCAAAATGTTAGGTTTTGGGGTGTGATGAGCGGAAAATATATCAATATTTATCGCCCTTTTTTACTGAATATTTTGTTTAGTTTCTCGGGTTTGATGAACGTTTTGATGTGTTTTAGTTTATTTTGCAAATAAAATAATATTGGGACTCAATGGAATCATTTAGGACGAAATATGGGTCAAATAAGGGCAAAAAAATGGACTTGACATATTAATTTTGGAGATTGGAAACTTGAAAAGGCGTCCTAACGAAGTACAGTTTCGGAAATTCCAATTTTCTGTAACTGTCGTATTTTGGGCATAACGTTTTACTCTGATATCGGATTGAAGTGATTCAAGTTCCAGATTAAAGAAGACTCAAATCTCTATAACTTTGAAGAACTAAATAATTTCGAATTCTGAAGATTCCATGACCGAAATGGATGAAACATCCGTAAGTGTGTTATGTGTAATTATTAAAGTCATTTTCAAAGCAAAAAATTAAATAAATAAATAAAAAATAAAAATAGTCAAGCTCCCACCAAATCCATGATAGCAATTAATAATGGATTTGGTGGATGATTTGATGGAGGCAAAATTTTGCCTATAAATACCAAGCCATTTCATTTGTAAATTCATACTTTCTTCTAAGGAATTCCTTAAGAATAACTATGAAGATTGTATCTTGTTTGTTAATTTACAGCTTTAAGTAATTAATTTCCGCTTTCGCACTTTCTTTTCTTTACTTTTCAGTTTTTACTTTCTGTAATTTACTTTTACGCACAGTACTTTCCTTTCTTTACTTTTCAGTTTTTACTTTTCAGTAATGAGGAGGTAACTCCCCCTTGCTGGGGTAAAAGGTAAAACTTTTATTACTAATATTTAGATTAATATCCCCTAATTATAATATAATAATTATTAAAATCTAACTTAACGAGGATACCGCCATATTGGTCGGTTGGTAATTAATTATAAATTGGTTTTAACCTGACTAAGCATGGATACCGCCTGGTTGGTCGGTTGGTAATTAATTATTAATTTGACTTAATCAGGATACCGCCTATATGGCTGGTGGTAATTATCACGCAAAGTTAATATATTATATTGAGGGAGATATCTAAAATAGTAGTAATAAAAGTGGATCCTTTTTACCTCATCATTTTCTTTATTGTACTTTTACTTTATTTACTTTCAGCAATTTACTTTTCATCAATTTACTTTATGTCATTTATTTTATTTAAGTTTTTACCAGCCCTAGTTATGTGTCATAACTAAGTTAGTTAACTGGGGTTATGATGAAGTCCAATATCACCGGTTTATAAGGGGTTAAATTACGGTTGGTTAATATAAAGGTTTATTTATTGAGCCTTAGTCTTAATGCATCTTATTAACTGGCCATTAATAAGATTGATTCGGTAAACTTAAAATGAACTTGGAAAATGGATTTTAGGTTTAAGACCTTAGACTTAATAGCCCACGATCTTCCTTGAGGATAGATAACCCTTTAATAGATTTCCTTACAGGATAGGAATATACCTGTCGGGCGGGGGTAGCCATAATTAGAACTTAATCTTAATGAATTCAGATAACTTAATTGACATAGGAATATGATTCATCGGATTACACTGGGTATTTGTATCTGACCATCGGAAGAGGCTTTTACATAATTTCGTGTTCCAGGTTAATAAATCGATATATTACACAACCGTAAGATAACCTTCATCTTTAAAAATGATATTGGAAAGAGTCACAACCCTGTATAGTCACCATCCAATCAAATAACCAATCCATTAGATACTCGTAAGAATTTGACTTCATAAATTAATAACAAAAGGCTTTAAGTCCTAGTGGGATCGATACTTTTATACTACTTGAACGATACGTGCGCTTGCGTTATACGTGTGTGATTACGCCGGTCAGGGATTCCTGACGATTTGCTGTCTCTCTCTACTAATTAAATCCTACAACTTTTCATAATCTTTAGTTTAAATTGCAAATTTAATCTTTTCTTTAATAAAGTTATTGCCTAAACGTTTTTGCTTGAGTAAATTAGTCATTGTGACCATCTCTCTGAGGGATCGACACCCCCACTATACTGAGATAACCGCAAGTCATATTTGGGCATAATCACTCATGTCGAGTCAACTTGAAGACCTGGACTACGCTCAGTCCAGACGAAAATGAAAATTCTACTAGTCTCATGACCAGTCGTATGGAGTATGCCCTGGACCTTCATTTGGTTCAGTCAACTAAGGACATTCCCCATGACTCGTGTCAAGTCAAGTTCAAGACATAGACTACAATTTGACCAGACGACATTGAAGATTCCGTAGTTCCTCTGTCCAGTCGTATGGAAGGCATTAAGATTATACTTAACCGCATACTGACCCAGACAACAAAGACATTTTGAAATCAATGATAGTACCTAGAACTCTGTATTCTTGACAGGTACTCTTACATATTTTGTTTCATATGACATGCATAACAATTACTCTCCAAGTCAAAGACTTCTTAACTTAGAGAGTGGGGGACAAACTGTACCGGCCAAATTTAGGCCAAGGGCAAAATAGTCTTTTCACTTCAAATCCAACTTCAAACAAAGCCCAAAAATGGTAACCCAACCCAAAAACCTTTGCATTATTGAACCACGACTAAGTCACCAGCTTAAGGACAACCCTTTCTTATTATATACCAACGTATTCCCATCTTTGCATTATTGAGCACGTTGTGGGCCCCTTCGCCAGAGATGTCAGCACGTTGTGGATCCCAGAATCACAAGTACAGCTCTTGTTACAGTAATAAATGGAATTCTTTCAACCTATAAATAGAGCATAATTCAGTGTACATGGCATTCAAGTCCTACTTCTCTAACTTGAGCTCTTTAAGCATTCTAAATATCAATCATCCGCCCTCACGGCATCCCAAAGAGTTCAAGGTAAAATCAAACCTTGTTCCCCCTTTTACTTTAATTACAACTCATTTTACACTACTAACTTTAGCGTCGGAGTGCCTATAGCACCCACCACACCGGTGGGCAGTACTCTCCACACTCATTCTACTTTTGTTTTACAGGATCGCTCGTGCCCCATACTACAAATTCTTGATTGTGGACCTCGGATGAAAATCAGCATCCGCACTTATTATCTCAAGCTCATTATATTGAGAAAATACTTGAAAAATATAGCAAATGAGATTTTAATGTAGTTAAACTCCAGTGGATCTAATTCTTCATCTGTTGAAGGATACTAGTTCGAGCGTATAGCGATTAGAGTATTCCAGAATCATCGGAAGTCTAATGTATCTCATAAATTATACACGACCAGATATTGCTCAAGTCGTAAACAGACTTAGTAGATAAACAAGTAATCAAAGACATAATCACTGGAAAGTCATAGTAAAAGTTTTGAAGTATCTAAGAGAAACTTCAAAATATGTTCTGCATTATACGAGATATCATGTTGTTATATAGGGATACATCGATACTAACTGGATATCTGATACAGTGGATTCCAAATCCATGAGTGGATTTATTTTCACACTTGATGGTATAGTCCTGTCATGGAAATCCTCAAGACAAATATGTATTACCTGGTCTACTATGAAGTTTGAGTTCATAGCATTAGACAAAACAGCGGAAGAAGCGAAGTGGCTTCAAAATTTCTTAGAGGATATTCCAAACTGGCCTAAATCGGTGTCAGCTATAAGCATACATTGTGATAGTCAATCGGCTATTGGGAGAGCTCAAAATAAAATGTATAATAGTAACTCTCGACATATATGTCAAAACCACAATACCATAATGTTAGTGTCTTAGACATGCCCAAGGTCTCTAAGTCATGATATTGTGTGTGAATGATCAAGTGAGTTGCGGAAAAAATTTACATTGATCGGATGCGTGATTTCAAAAATTCTTTGTATATTGGAAGCTCCAAGCTTTATGTTGAGTGTTTCCAACCCAAGGGTGAGTTTCCTTATCACCTCACAAGACTTCTTAAGTGCTAGCTTGCTTGATTTTTGAAGCAAAATCAATGGAGAAGAGAACCCAATGTCACGGTAAAGAGGAAGAAAAGAAGAGAGAGTATTTTGATATTTTGTTTTCCAAAAACTAATACATAAATTTGACTTTCAAAAAGTGTATATGCTTTTCAAAAAAGCTAAACAAAGTGTGTTGGAAGAAGTTGCATTAAAAGCTCCCAACTACTTCCATCAACTAGTTGACAATTGATGTAAGTTAGTGGGGCCCCACCAATTAAATTCAAAATTCAAGTTGGCTTGCTCAACACACTTTGGCCTCGGGTTTGTTTAATCCGATTAAACGAATTTTCCGTCGCGACGTAATTAAATCCAATTTAATTAAATAATAATGCCTAGTAAAATTATTACGAAAGTCGATTTCGAATTAATTCCAAATTAATTCATTCGCCTGAATTAAAATCCAATTTTAATTCCACATTGAAATCCGATTTCAATTAATATATCCAATATATTATTTAATCGATTAATTCCAAATTAATCGCATTATCTCTTCTATTTGAATTTTATCCCCAGATAAATTATTGCCGCAATTAATCCAGATTAATTTTCTCTCTCTCAAAATTAATCCTAGATTAATTCTGTTCGAGTCAAATGTCATCCGTGAATCTTTGGGAAGCAAGCCAAGAGATCCCTGGATATGTTGGTAGTAAATACTGTCATCGGACCATCCGAACACGTGCGTACCCCGTACCACGTTCTTACCGATTTACAAGATATGGTTGGCTTCTAGCAAAGCACCGTGCCTACCCAATTCTCCAGAAATATTCAAAAAATAATATATAATTTGTATCAGGCATAGTATACTATGTATTGCGTATTACGATCCAGTATCATATGTCACATGCTAGGCCTAGGGCTGGAATTGTGTCTGCCCCGTACAAAGCATATATTGGATCACTAGCAACTAGTCTCTGTAATTGGATAATCATGACCTAGTCATACTATCCCGATAGCTGCAGCATTTAAGAGTACTAGTTTTGTATCCATGCGTGATCATCATCTCCATATGACTGAAGTGATACTCTCATCTTGACATCACATCCAATACACTACGATTCTAAGTATACTCAGAAGAGGCGTACATATAACCTGTTAAAGCTCCGGACGACCAAAACCAAAGCGTATTGATTGTCGCAAGTATTAGCGATGCAAGTCTCAGGTTAAGACCACATACACCTACCTTGATTCAGATTCCCATAGACATATAGTCATACTACCAATGGGACTCTGAGGGGTCTATCCAGAGCGAAACTGTTCCCGGTCCAACGGCTAACAGAACTTCATATCACACTTGCATAAGTATCCAATACTTAAATATATGAGAACTATGTCGTTAAGCTTCCATAACGCGCACAAGTGTAATACTATCATATTCTGCATTATCGATGTCCAGTCTCGATAATACTACGATTAGGGATATTTAATGATTAAACCTTTCGTGGATTAATATTGTCTCATATCTTATCCGGTACTAATCATATAGACTTTTATCATTTATATATCCAAGTAATCCAATTACAAAATGATAAAAGAGCAATTTCCCTTGTCACATAGTTAATTTGTACAAAAACACCATGTCTTTTACAAATAGTGATGCTATGGGTCATAATTGTCCAACAATCTCCCACTTGGCCTATAGCCAATCACTCAAGTGTCCCACACCTGAACTATGTACGGGTTGCTCAAACTTTTGCTGAGATATCACTTTCGTCAATGGATCTGCAAGGTTATCATTTGAAATGATCTTTTCGATCTTGACATCGCCACGATGTATGATCTCACGTATCAGATGAAACCGTTCGAAGTACAGACTTGGATCATTGATGAGACTGCGGTTCCTTAGCTTGTGCTATAGCCCCGTTATTGTCATAATACAAAGGTATGGGCTCAGCCCCTAACGGAACTACTCATAATCCAATTAGGAATTTATGGATCCAAATTGCTTCTTTTGCTGCTCAGCTGCAGTGATATATTCCTCTTCTGTTGTTAAATCGGCAACAGTCTCTTGTATGGAAGATTTCCAGCTCACTACTCCGTTGTTCAAACAAAATATGTACCCCGATTGCGACTTATAGTCATCTTTATCGGTTTAAAAAACTTGTATCGGTGAACCCAGTCATCTCAAGTTCTCATTCCCCATATACTAAGAAAGCATCCTTAGTTCATCTAAGATACTTAAAGATGTTCTTAACAGCAATCCAGTGACCATCACCTGGATCGGCCTGATAGGGACTGCACAAGCTCAAACATATGAGACATCAGGTCGTGTACATATCATGGCATACGTGATCGATCCGACTACAGAAGCAAACGGGATCCGACTCATGTTATCTCTCTCATTTTTAGTTTTAGGACACGTGTCCTTAGATAGAGAGACGCCATGTGACACTGGAAGCAGCCCCCTCTTAAACTGATCTATGTTGAATTTTTTCAACACTTTGTCAATGTACGAGCTCTGAGAGAGTCCAAGTAGCTTTCTAGATCTATCCCGGTATATCCTTATTCCCAGAATAAAGGCTGCTTCTCCCAGATCTTTCATGGAGAATTTTAATGAAAGCCAAGCTTTCACCGATTGTAGCATGGGAATGTCATTGCCAAGAAGCAATACATCATCAATGTAAAGGACAATGAATGTTAGTGCGCTCCCACTAACCTTCTTATATACATAAAGATCATCTTCGTTTTGAATGAAACCATATTCTTTTATAAACTCATCAAAATGTTGGTTCCAAGAACACGATGCTTGCTTCAATCCATAAATGGATCGATTTAACTTGCAAACCTTGTTTGCATGTTTTGGCACGACAAAACCGTCAGGCTGTTGCATATAAACATCCTCCAAAAGGTTTCCTTTAAGGAAAGCGGTTTTGACGTCCATCTGCCATATTTCATAATCAAAATATGCAGCAATAGCAAGCATTATCTGAATGGATTTAATCATTGCAACATGTGAAAAAGTTTCGTCGTAATCGACACCATGTCGTTGACGATACCCTTTCGCTACAAGCCTAGCTTTATACATTTGTATGTTGCCATCCATGTTCGTCTTCACCATAAAGACTCATTTACTACCAATATGCACAATGCCTTCTAGTATATCAACCAGTGTCCAAACTTGGTTGGTATACATGGAATCCATTTTGGACTTCATGGCATCTTGCCATAAAGCGGAGTCGATACCTTGTATCGCTTCTTCATACGTAGTCATCTCATCTTCCTCAATAAGATTGATATCTAAATGAGGTGAGATCAGAAACCCATACCTCTAAGGTTATTTTCTGACTCTCTCCGACCTACGCGTTTCTTGTGTATTAGAAGACTGTGGAACAGTCTCATCCCTGATGAATTGTTCGTGTTCCGTGAGGGGATCGGTGCCAGGAACAGTATCACTCCAATTTTCATCGAGTTCTACTTTCCTCCCACTTACCACTGCATTTATGAATTCCTTTTCGAGGAAAACTGCAAGGAGAGCAACAAATATTTTATTCTCTTGTGGGTTGTGGAAATAATATCCTTGGTTTCCCTAGGATAACCAACTACAAATAGGCACTTATTTGATTTGGGTTCTAGTTTGGTACCATCCAAACGTTTAACATATGCACAGCATGCCCAAATCTTCAGGAATGAGAAACTCGGTTTCTTTCTTGTCCATATTTCATATGGAGTCTATCCAACAGACTTTGACGGAACCTTATTCAAAATAAGTATTGCACTGTTCAATACGTATCCCCAGAAGGAAATTGGCAACTCAGTGCGACTCATTATTGACCTTACCATGTCCAACAAAGTTCGGTTTCTTCGTTCGAACACATCGTTCAATTGAGGTGTTCCGGTAGGAGTCCACTGTGAAAGAATACCATACTCTTTCAAGTAATCGAGAAACTCATTGCTCAAGTATTTTCCACTACGGTCCAACCGTGAGGTTTTAATACTTTTACCGGTCTATTTTTCTACTTCGTTTCGAAACTCTTTGAATTTCTCAAAAGTTTCTGACTTGTGTCTCATAAGATACACATAACCATAATGCGATGCATCATCCGTAAAGGTTACAAAGTATTTATATCCACCTCTAGTCTAGCTAGACATGGGCCCACATACGTCACTATGAACGAGGGCTAACAGTTCGGTGGCACGTACACCTTTACCGCTAAAAGGCGTTTTAGGCACTTTGTTTAATAAACAAGATTCGCAGACGTCATATGAATTAGGATCAAATTCGTCCAAGTATCCACTCTTCGAAAGTGTGGATATACGAGTATTGATAATGTGTCCCAGATGACAATTCCATTGATAAATTTCATCTGTGTTACTCAATTTGAGCCTTTTATTTGTCATATTATATGTTTGAGATTCATTTATACTCAAAATATAAAGACCATCATTAACATCTACTGTATATATCAAAATGTCATCTTTATATACAAAACACCCAGTGTTTCGAAATACAAAGGTATACCCGCAACAGGTTAAACAAAATACAGAGATGATGTTCCTAGTCAAACTAGGTATGAAACAACAGTCACCTAATGTAATTACGTGCCCCAATGGCAGATGCAAAATATAAGTCCCAACGGCCAAAACAGTGACTCTCGTCCCATTTTCGACTCGCATGTCGATCTCATCTGAAACCAGTATCCTGCTAATCAGCAGATCCTGCACATCAGTACATATGTGAGTATCACATCCAGAATCAAAAATCCGATTTTTAAAACCTGTAGTGGACATAGTTATAACAAACATACCTGAAGCCGGAGCCTTGCCCGTCTTCACTTCCTTCAACTCCGCCTTGTACTCACGGCAGTCACGCTTCCAGTTACCCCGTTTGCTACAATTTAGGCAGACGTCTTGGGATATGTCCTTAGTCTTCCCAGAAGACTTTGATGATTTGACCCTGCCTTTTTTCTTCCTTTTCTTCACACCCCCCATAAGCCTTCGGCCAAGCCTTTGCCTTCTGGGATGTCGAAGTAAGGTGCGCCTCGCGCTTCTTGCCCTTCAGAAGCTCTGGCTCTGCTTTTTTCAGCATTGCCATTAACTCTCCAAGAGTTTTCTCTTGGTTCATCATATTGTAATTTATGACGAACCCGCCCCAACAATCGGGCAGAGACTGTAAGATCAAATCTATGGAAGTCTCGGCCTCGAAGTTTATGCCCAGCTGACCTAGCTATTCGATGTCAGCAATCATCTGTGACACATAGTGCTCGACAGATGTACCATCTGACATACGCGAGCAAAAGAGCTTCTTTTGCAATTCGTACTTCTGAGATCTAAGGTTAGATCTATGAAGGTCCTTTAATTTCAACATCATGTTTTAGGATCCAATCCCTTGTTTTGACGACGAAATTGAGGGGTCATTGCGGCAAGCATAAAGGATTGAGCAGTTGAGTTGTCATCACTATGAGTCTTCCAAAGCTCATGATCAACTACCCGCTCATATCCGGGCTCAGGCCCGAGAGATCTGTCTATAACATAGAGTAACTTCTCAGCTCCCAGGACAATCCTGAGATTCATCTCCCAATCTGGAAAATTCGCGCCGTTAAAGACATTATCGCCCATGACGATGTCTCTAACGCTAATATTTCCAGTCATCTTGATTGCAATAGTCCAACTATCCAATCAACGATATCGGGTACAATCAAATGTAATGATTACTATAGTCTGACTATATAATCAACTACAAATGAAGTTATAAGAGTATAGTCCAATTGTTCAATAAAAATAATAAAATATTAGTCCAACTAATATAAATATATAATGACGAAAATAATTTAAAAGCGCGTATTTGGAAAGTATTAAACGAAATTTCAAATCTAATACTGGCCTCCCACTATTTTTCGGCGAGCCTATAACCCTCTGTTGAGTACTCGGGAAACCTAGTTTCCTAGTAGGCTAGGATCACGTTAAATAACACACAACCTTGACTTTGTCCAACAAGTTGTATAAAACTTAACTAGGTAGATCTTTAAGATCAATTGGATCTCATCCAATTCCTAGATCCGGTAGGTAGACCTCCAAGTCCGAGATATATATCCAATATATATTTCCTAACATTTCCCCTGAATCAACTAAGCCTTGGCTTTGGCTCAACAAGCTTAATGATTCTAGTTAAGCGCGACTCATTGACAGTGTGAAAGCTTCGTAATCCACGTCGATGTACAGAAGTGACCTTGACTTTGGCCAACAAGTCACAACTACCCAAGACATGCAATATATAACAAAGCCTTCGTGGTTAAAACACGTCCGCAATGGACAATGATCTTGACTTTGGCCAACAAATCAAAGCCAATCTTGGATCTTGAGAAAGAACCACTCAATGGAAGGAAAACGCTTAATATTGTAGTGAGGGTTTTTCGCGTAAATTGGAAACCAATTTATTATCTTTGATTAGGTCTCATCATACACCCTTAAAAATGCATTCTAAAAGCATAATAAGGCGCGAATAAATTAATAATGATATGCGGATGGATATATAATAAAATTTGTTCCTAGAACAAATCTCTCTATTTCCTCTCTCCCGCTAGCACCATACATACTTCTACCCAATTACATAATACATAAAGAAACCTCATTTACATTGAGGGGAATTGGTGAGAAGAGAAATACAAAGAATAAAGAGATGATAGGCTGGACACGCAGGTCCAATTTAATAAATTCCAAATTTATTACAACAATTTCCAAAATTGCCCCACCCGGCTAATATCCACTGATATACATTATTCATACAAATACATCCAAGTATTCACACAAAGCATGATGTCAATCAATCTAATCCAATTAATTAATCTTTGATTAATGACCATCCAATGTTCATACAACGATTTGATTTGCGTGAGTCCAACTCGTTTAAGAATAAATACTCAAAGTACGTGTTCTTGAATTATATCGAACTACAATTTTAAATCCAATTTAAATTGTATCCAATACTAATTCAAATTTAATTCCAAGTTAAATAATTACACTTATTTATGTGCCTTATAGACTTGGATTCCAAATCTAATCTAAATGGGTCTCAAAGGCCCAATTAGCATCCAATGCATATTTAATTAAAGTCCAATGGGCTTTTAATTAATTCTTTAGGCGTGGACTTTGGCCATTATGGATCCAATCCAATAACCAAGGCTCAATTAGGAATCACCATATGCCAAAAATCAATTTAGACCCATTAGGCCCAATTAAATTATTAAAGGCCCAAAAGTCATATTTGGACTTTATGGAAATGGTTTTAGGCCCAATTGGATCCAACCCAATTGTCCAAAACCAAACTTGGCCCAACCAAGCCCATTAGCCCAAATATAACAAATTAGCCCAATCCAATTTTAAAGACTAATTTATATTAACATAATATTCCAAATATCATATTAATTCAATTAAAGTGTAATTAACACAATTAATCTATTAATCTAATATTTCCAAAACATTAATTAATCAAATTAATCATGCTTAATTATCCAATTCATGTCCAACACAAATTGAAGCAAAATCAATCCATTCCAACATGATATAGCTCACGGCAATGGGCATAAATAATATCCAATTTTGATTTCAATCTATTTAAATCAACAAACAATATTCATTTCATGCCTTAAACTTATCCAATAGTCTAAATCAAAAATTACCATGAGTGTTCCAAGGGTTCATGTATTCGGCCAAGTGAAGGAATTTTGGGAAAAATTAATCTAATCAATTTTCTCAAATCCTATTATGCACAAATCCAATTTATCATCATCAATACACAACCAAACAACCAATTTGGAAAAAATACATACTCCAATCACAAAATCCCCAAATAAAGTCCATAAACCCTAAACTCAAATCATGCTTAGATTTGGCTCATGATACCATTGTTAGTGTCCTAGACATGCCCAAGGTCTCTAAGTCATGATATTGTGTTTGAATGATCAAGTGAGTTGCGGAAAAAACTTACATTGATCGGATGTGTGATTTCAAAAATTCTTTGTATGTTGGAAGCTCCAAGCTTTATGTTGAGTGTTTCCAACCCAATGGTGAGTTTCCCTATCACCTCACAAGACTCCTTAAGTGCTAGCTTGCTTGATTTTTGAAGCAAAATCAATGGAGAAGAGAACCCAAGGTCACGGCAAAGAGGAAGAAGAAGAGAGAGTATTTTTGTATTTTATTTTTCCAAAACTAATACACAAAATTAACTTTCAAAAAGTGTATATGCTTTTCCAAAAATCTAAACAAAGTGTGTTGGAAGAAGAGTGCATTAAAAGCTCCCAACTACTTCCATCAACTAGTTAATAATTGATGTAAGTTAGTGGGCCACACCACTTAAATTCAAAATTCAAGTTGGCTTGCTTAATATACTCCGGGCACGGGTTCGTTTAATCCGATTAAACAAATTTTCCTTCGCGACGTAATTAAATCCAATTTAATTAAATAATAATGCATAGCAAAATTATTACGAAAGTCGCTTGCGAATTAATTCCAAATTAATTCGTCCGCCCGAATTAAAATCTAATTTTAATTCTGTATTGAAATCTGATTTCAATTAATATATCTAATATATTATTTAATCGATTAATTCCAAATTAATCGCATTCTCTCTTCTATTCGAATTTTTTCCCAGATAAATTATTACCGCAACTAATCCTAGATTAATTTTCTCTCTCTCATAATTAATCATAGATTAATTCTGTTCGAGTCAAATGTAATTGGTGAATCTTTGGGAAGCGACCCAAGAGATCCCTGGATATGTTGGCAGTAAATACGGTCATCGGACCATCCGAACACGTGCGTAGCTTGTACCAAGTTCTTACTGATTTACAAGACATTATTGGCTTCTAGCAAAACACCGTGCCTACCCAATTCTCTAGAAATATTCAACAAGGAATATATAATTTGTATCAGGCATAGTATACTATATATTACGTATTACGATCCAGTATCGGATGTCACATGCTAGGCCTAGGGCTGGAATTGTGTCTGCCTCGTACGAAGCATATATCGGATCACTAGCAACTAGTCTCTGTAATCGGATAATCATAACCTAGTCATACTATCCTGATAGCTGTAGTATTTAAGAGTACTAGTTTTGTATCCCTACGTGATCATCATCTCCATATGACTGAAGTGATACTCTCATCTTGACATCACATCCAATACACTACGATTCTCAGTATACCCAGAAGAGGCGTACACAGAACCTGTTAAAGCTCCGGACGACCAAAACCAAAGCGTACTGATTGTCGCAAGTATTAGCGATGCAAGTCTCAGGTTAAGACCACATACACCTACCCTGATTCGGATTCTCATAGATACATAGTCATACTACCAATGGGACTCCGATGGGTCTATCCAGAGCGAAGCTGTTCCTGGTCCAACGGCTAACAGAACCTTCTATCACACTTGCATAAGTATCCAATACTTAAATATATGAGAACTATGTCGTTAAGCTTCCATAACGCGCATAAGTGTAATACTAGCCTATTCCGCATTATCGATGTCCAGTCTCGATAATACTACGATTAGGGATATTTAATGATTAAACCTTTCGTGGATTAATACTGTCTCATATCTTATTAATCTGGTACTAATCATATGGACTTTTATCATTTATATATCCAAGTAATCCAATTACAAAATGATAAAAGAGCAATTTCCTTTGTCACATAGTTAATTTGTACAAAAACATTATGTCTTTTACAAATAGTGATGCTATGGTCATAATTGTCCAACACATAAGGCAATTGTTCTCAAGCGGCATAATTTCAATAGATTATGTCAAATTGAAGGAAAACCTAGCGGATCCACTTACTAATGGTTTACTTGAAGAGAAATTTGAGAAGTCATTTAGAGGAATGGGCTTGAAGCCTATAAATTAAGAATTGTCATTGTGGAAACCTAACCTAACTGATTGGATATCCCAAAATTAGGTTCAAAATAGACAACTGAAACTTTATGCAATTCAAACCAAGCACTATATAGTTTATACTCTTTCCCATTCATGTGATGTCGTAAAATACTGTATGTCAAGATTAGGTTTAGCTAAGCTTTTAATGATCACTATATTAGGAGAAGAGTCCTAATATGGGTTAAGACATAATACCTTTTTAGTAGATCACATATTTCAAGTAAGAAGTGAGGATGATTCCATGAGAATTTTAAAGGTTGGATTCTCTTGTGGATATTGAATCCTCCTTAGAGCCCGCCACAGTGTAGGAAGCCTAGTGTGCTGAGCCATCCTTTAGTTATCTTAGTTAGGTAGGTTTTATATTTCATATTAGGAAGTAGATTTACTAAGATTTTTCTGTTTTGTTTAGGATTTGGGCACTCTAAACAGGTCCTTGTTATTTATTTTCAAGGAGATTTGATAATTATTGAATAGAATGAGATGTTCTCCCTTTTAATTTTTTTGTTGTATTTCCCCTTTCTGTCTGATTCTTCTCCCATTTCTTCCGGTTTCTCTCCATCGTTACCTTCACAAAATCTACAAAACTTACCATATTGTTTGCTTTATAGTTTAAACGCTATGTATTTCAACTTATTCAGACAATATTTACAAAACTTACCATATTGTGTTTTCCAGGGAATTGCCGCTGGAACACTAGTAGCACTTTCTGCTTTGATTGTTTTCTTGACCCACCCAGTTTTTGCACCAGCTGCTTTTGCAACTTTTCAAACAGCAGCAAAAACTGGGGGTCCTGCAGCTGCTGCGGTTGGGAGCAGGTTGATTCGGACCGAATTATTAAGTAGTGCTTGGACTGGTTTCTTTGCTGGTTGCTTACACACTCTTTCAGGTCCCGATCACCTTGCTGCTTTGGCTCCACTCTCAATTGGCGGTACTCGAATGGAAAGTGCTGCTGTTGGAGCTCTTTGGGGCTGTGGCCATGATGCTGGTCAGGTTATCTTTGGACTACTGTTTCTACTTCTAAAGGATAGGCTCCACATCGAAGTCATCCGAACCTGGGGCACTAGAGTGGTGGGATTGACTCTGCTTGTTATTGGTGCTATGGGTATTAGAGAAGTTTCTGAAGTCCCTACTCCATGTGTTGCCCTAGAAAATGGAGAGTGCGATGTTAGAGTTTACGAGGCACTTGAAAATCCTGCAGTTGGTAAGAAGAAGGTTGGTTTTGCTACATTTGCCACTGGAATTGTTCATGGTTTGCAACCAGATGCACTGATGATGGTTCTGCCTGCTCTTGCTTTGCCTTCTCGCTTGGCTGGTGCTTCCTTTCTCATAATGTTCTTACTTGGTACTGTAGTTGCAATGGGAAGCTATACGGTATTTATAGGTTCTTGTAGTCAGGCTTTAAAGGACAGGATACCCAGAATTACTGAGAAACTCACCTGGGCAGCTTCGCTTGTGGCGATTGCTCTCGGATTTGCTATTCTCATTAGCCAGTTTTTTGATATAGCCTGTACTGATCCATCTGACTCATTTTGCAAGCTTCTCTTTAGCATTAGGAAGATCGAAAGGATTATTGAATTTGTTTACTACAAGAGTTCATTCGTGCAGCATCTTATGTAAAGTGAAAATCAGACATCTTTGCTATCTTATTTCGCTTTTTAAGATAGTAACTTACAAGGGAAACGTTGTAATTCTTTAACAATAGATTTGCTCCTCTGCTGGTTCAGTGCAATTTACTTATGCCTTTTCAATTGATATATATATATATATAATATTTTTTTTTTTGTGTGTGGATATTTTCATATATAATCCAATCTTCAAATATAAAACGATAACATCCATTTTTGGCATACTATTTTATAATGGATTGAGTAATCACTGAAATCTAGCTAAGTGCCTACCAAATTGGTTCATATAGCAATACACAGCACATGGGCTTGATTTCACATTTTGCAATAATAGCCATTATTAGCCAATTGACCTTATTAATCATTATAACTCAAAAAGAAATGGACCACTTTAGCATACCTTGATTCCCTTCCCGCTACTTGTATATTCAATGATCGAATCATCTCCATTTTCCATTAATTTACTCCAATTTGAAAATCACTTCCCCATTAATGTATCTTTTGGTCGTTCTCTCTTTTGTCTCCTTTCCCTTTTGCTAACCAAAGTTTGATTCAAAGATAGCAAATCCTATAAGCAATTTTGTAGTGAAAATTTAGGCCAATTTCTAACGACAATTCTTATGCTTTGATTTACAAAGTTCATGTGCAACTTAGTTTATGGGAGTGATACACTAGTACAATGCAATTTTTGGTACCATATTTCACACTAATTATGATATTTAATTATGATTTTGAGGACTCGCTTTCTAACGCAGATGTTTACGTTTGTAAATTTTAAAATGTATATTTGAGAATAAATAATAATATCTAATTACAGTATATACGATGTCAAATTTTATTTGAGGGTATAAAATCTCTTAGTTGATACACAGATTTAAAGATCGAACTCCTTCATATTGAAAGAAAGAGTATATAATTTTTTTTTTAATAAAAATTTGATATATTTTATATTGATTATCGAGATTTAACTTGATTCTCGAATCCAAATAAAAACAACAACTAAAGTGTTTATACTATTCTACCACATGTTCTTTATTAAATCCAAATTCTTAAAACTTAAACAAGCTTAGTTAGACAGCTACATATTACATGGCTTCAATTCTTGAAAAGGCATAAAAAAAAATTAAAAAGAGCAATTGATAACACACATGTCATCATCACATCACATGATGGCACATGCTTGTGGGTTCTCATCACTGAAAGCAGTAGTGTACCTAACCTCAGTGGACTCGCACGTGCGAGATAAGACACTTGTGGGTCATCAGCTCTTCGCACGTACCCCGCGGGGGCCTTTCTGTCATAAACGCCAGCGGCGTATGGTGGGGGGCCACTTCATCGTACGGTACGTATGGCCAGAGCTCTGCTCTCTTGCCCGTCCGATGCGCGATACGTGACACGACCTTTGATGGGTCCACATATCCACGACTGTGACTTTGTTCGCTTTCCGCTCTACGTCCACTTGTTTTACACCTTTCATTCCCTCTACTGCGCGTTTTAACTTGCGCTCGCATCCTTCGCAGTCTATACGGACCTTGATCTCCACCGTCTGATCAAAACAAATTAACGAAAAATTCCACGTGGAATGAATTATTGGATGAACACACACTGCAATTCTGACTGAGACCGACAGAAACTGCTATGACAGGTTCTTCCCGTTACCAGTGCTTAATGAAATAATTATGAAATATAGCAATTGTCTGTTAGCACAGAATACATGAAACTTAAATGACCAAAATGCCCCAATCTGTTCCTGAAGATTACATTGGCACTTCATGCAAAAGCGAATTATTTTTGTACACTAGTATGGAAATGTGCCGGGAAAAAGTATGGCCAAACACTGCCATAAAATAACACTAATTAAAGGCTCACTGTAAAGTTTTTAAAGAAATTTGGGGTTCTGAAATTTAGCCCATTTGAAGTGCAACTTTGCGTTTAGCCCCCTCATATTTACGGTTTTTATGTTATTACCTCTTCACTTTGTAGTTTCTCCAATATAGACCAGTCGAAGTAGGGTTGGCACAATAGAAAGAGTCCCCAAATACCGATTTTCTACCACCTTCAGTCGACCAAATTCTAGATCCGCACTTCCCAGGAACACCAAAACCTAAGTAGATTTCTGATTAAAATAAGTTTTTTTTAGTGGATCTAAAACTCAAAATGAAAAAGGCAAAAGAAAAAAAATACAGAAGGTTGAATAATTACTAAACTAAAACAAGTTGATCAGAAGCTAATTTAAGCTTGATATACTAATAAATAAGCACTTTCTAACATTTGAAGTGTTTCATAAGCTGAAAATTGGAGAAAAAGAAAAAAGAAACAGCTTAAGTAAAATTAATACCTGCAATTGCTTGCGGTTCCTGAACTTGGAGCTGCCATGGGAGCAGTCAAAGATATAGGAAAAATGATCCACGATACCCATCTTCTCTCTATCTTCTTCTCTTTACAAAAAGTAGCTTACAGAGAAGCTGAATATCTATTATATATAAAATAGAAGAATAAGCAAAAATATCCCAGAGCGCTTTCGTAATCATTGACGCGTAAGGTACCTCAACACACAACCGCCTCTGTTCATCGAAATCTGAGCCGTTAATTTTTAAAACTTTCTCTGCAGCCCCATTCGTTTATCGACACGTGTCCCGGGTTAATCTTTCCGTGCAAGCATGGCCGCCGACCGCGTGGGGCGTGGGGCCACGGCGATTTTTTACAGAGAGGTTTGGTTGTGTGGGACCACGGCTTCAAAGGGGGCCCCACTTACTTATTGAGTGCAGTAACTGCCGTTGGATTAATAGTGGTAGGTCTGTGTGTGATTTGGAGGATGAAAGGGAATACAGAAGGGCTTCGTGTCTCATTCTATGTACAGTAAAAGTGCCGTGGTCCGAAGATGCTTTTTGATTCTTTATTGGATCAGTATTCGGGTGTTTAAATATATAAATAGTTTTTAAAATATTCGTTGATGGTTTTAAACCAATCCGATGAGTGCAGGCGGATTTTGAATTTGTTAAAAAATAGGATAGTTATTATTTTAATATTTAAAGATTAATTTATGTATTAAAAAATCTAAAAACTTTGAATAAATTTAATTTTATATCCTAAAAAAATACAGTCTGAAATTTTTTATATGTAAATTAATACATTGATCGAAATTTTGGAGTTTAAAATAAATTTAAAACGAAATTTTAGGGGTAGAATTGAACTTATTTAAAAATTTTATATTTTTTTTCATAATAATATTTTTTTAAAAAATAATATTTGGTTAAACTCATTATCTAACTCGACTTGATCCAACACTTATCAATTTAAAATAAAAATTTTGTTTAAATAATAAAAATTTTGTTTTAAAACTTACTAAATTGCCTATCTCATTATGAATTTTGGCTTCTCTTCAACTATATACATTACAAAATTTATATATTTATATATATTAATTTAAAATAAGTATATCTATTATATCTCCATTTGTGATTTTAATATTTTTTTTTATTTTTTATTTTTTTATTTTTTATTTTTTATTTTTGTTAATAAATATTACAGATTTGTATCTATTCATTTACTTTTTTATTCATTTTTAATTTAATTAATACTACTTATTTTTTAAATAAAATAATAATTTAACCAAATAAATTTAAATTATAAATAAATAGATTTTGTATATACTCATAATTATTTGTTTTGGAATTAAAAAAAAAAAGAAAAAAGGGGGGACGATAATCGTTCCCCTTGGATCGTCCCCATTGGGAACGATCATATCGTGTCCCCTTTCTTAATATTTTTTTTTTAATTCCGAAAAAAAGGGGGAATGATTTTTTTTTAAAAAATTATTTTATTAAATTTGTTGATTCTGATTCTGATTCGGATTTTATATTATCTTTATTAAAAGTTATTTTGTCTTATTTAATTTCGTAAATCAGGTATCCATATCGACTTTTACTTTTTTTTTTAATATTTTTTTAAAAGTTGTGTTGATTCTGATTCTGATTCTATTTTATATTTTCTTCTTTATTAAAGTTTTTATCTTATTAATTTCGTAAATCAGTATCCATATATACTTTTACTTTTTTTGATAAAAAAATTTTTTATTAAAGTTGTGTTGATTATAAGCTGATTCTGAGTTTATATTTTCTTTATTAAAAGTTGTTTGTCTTATTTATTTCGTAATCAGTATCCAATATATACTTTTACTTTTTTTTTAAAAAATTTTATTAAAATTGTGTTTGATTCTGATTCTGATTGCTGATTCTGATGTTATATTTTCTTTATTAAAAGTTGTTTGTCTTATTTATTTCGTAAATCAGTATGCTATATCTACTTTTACTTTTTTTTTTTTAAAGTTATTTGTTTTATTTGTGTTTACTTCTTATATAAAGATGTAAGTTTGTAAGTTTGAAGGTATATCATTTGAGTCTCTCTCATCTCATTCTCTATTCTCCTTCAACATATTATCTCTCTCTTCTTATAATAGAGTTATCATATTCGGGAAACATTATGGATAACTGTAACTTGGGCTCATTTTCAGATAGTTGGTCAAGCGAGAATGAAGTTCGAAGTGGGGAAAGCATCTACAACAATAGTCGTGATTATACAACTGAATTTACTATATACCAGCTTATGGTCATTATGGATTCAGAGCAATAGTTGCACTAATCGGGTATGGCGAAGAAGGTTGGGGTCAAGTACGATGCGACCTTATTGAAGAGATTCAACAAAATAAGGATTTATATGATCGACTTTATCCATCAAACGGATGGGCAGACAATCTATTACACTTACTGCATTTCTTCCAGTCGCCTGCACCAGAGATACATTGGATGGACTCAATGAGTTTATGAATTGTCATCGCTTCGAGGTACAATCTTGTACTGCATACATTTGCTGAGAATGTTTGGAGTTGTTTTACTCACTTGCCATTAAAGTCCCATGTAGTTCCAGAGCAAGAACGTCAAGAATAACTATTGCTCATGTTGGCAGACACTTTGTGCAAGTTTTTTATACCTCATTACCCTGTACCACCCATCCCAATGTGGTGGTGGGAACATTCATCGTACGAAGCTAAAGAATGGGCCACTCGTTATATGATTTGTAATCAATTATGGTACGAAGTATTGGGTATATCACCAAGTGCGCCAGGAGGAGACTTTGGAGGCAACATAGATTAGAATTTATGGTTTTATATTTTTAAGTGTAAATTTTTATGTTATTATTTGTACTATTTTTAAATAAATATTTTTCTAATATACATGAGAATATTTTTATAATACATAAGTAGTGTTAAATAAATTAAAAAATATTAATACTACTTATGTATTAAAATAATATAATTTAACCAAATAAAATTAAATTATAAAATATATTTATATATAAATGAAATTTTGGTGAAAGGAAGAAGGTAACAAAAAAAAATTGTAGGAGAGATAAAAAAATCAAATGCGGCAGGGAAGGGAGGATAAGCCATCGATCGAAACTAACGAACGGAGAGAATTCCGCACAACACAGCTGTAGTTTACTTTTATCCTAACACCGACCAAAGATCAAAAGCTCTGATTCCAATAATTTGGTTTCCTGGAAATTACATTTTGAAAACAGTTAAAATCAACGAAGTCGCAATCTTTAAGCTTATTTTGCGGTTCAAATCTCCAAAAAGAAGTTTCAAACGGTCCTAGGAACCAATGAGCTAAAAGTATTTTCTTTTGAATTTCTCATTTTAAGAGTCTATCAAGAAACATATATCAGCCAATCCCTCATGTCCGGATCATTTTGCCCTTAAAAGAGTTTAACGATATAATTTTCAAGCAATTAATTTTATCAACGATCCAAGTTTAAGTTTTAAAAATTTTCGTAATCTTGGATAATTAAAAAATATAACTAATTAATTTAGTTAAATTTTACAGTAACTAAGCACTTATGAATATATATCAATTTCAAATTTAATAATAATATTTGAAGCTCAATCGATGTTATTTCAAATTTAATGTTTAAAATTTGAATATCAAAACTCCATGTATGTTAGCAAAACCCAATAGTTGACAGCTTGTCAACTATGTAATTGTCGTGTCATTTCTGTTTGTTTTCTTGTTTGTGTAGTAATATTTTCCCTAGAGAAGCGGACAAAGTTGAAATCTGGAATAACTTTCTGTGCGAGTGGCATTTTCCATTGGACAACAATACAGAAAGCTGTTCCAAGTAAAATATCTTGTAGGATATTACCTAAGAGATATTTTTTTTTAGTGATATTTTAATAATATTTTAATTATTAATTTTAAAGAGAGATTAAAATATATAATTATTTGAAGTAGAATTATCACTATAATTGTAGGGGTTTCGGGTGGTAATTCGGGTAAACGCAGCGGATCGCGGAAAATCAAAATTTTCCGATTTCAATTATTTTCTTGAGTAATTAAAATAAACTAATTTATTTCAATTAATCAATATTTAATAACTGAAATTTTTGCCCAAAAATCAGATTTTTCAGATATTACCAATTTGCCCCAAAACTTTGAATTTTAATCATTTTAGTCCAAAATGGTCAAATACAATTTTAATTGATTCTAAATCAATTCCAAAATGATTTATTTTATGTCTAATACATAAAAAAACAGATTTGCAATTTCAGAAAACCGAATTTTCTTTAATTGCCAATAGGTCCCTCAATTTTCAAGAATTTGCAATTTGGTCCTTTATGTTCAAAACATATCCAAATCAATTCCAAAAATTCCCAAATTTTGATACATCATATATACATCTAAAATCATCACATATATGAAAAGCCCCAATTTTGGTGAAGGTTTGAAACCCTAATTTAATTATTTCACAAAATAATCAATTACCACCAAATAAATTAAATCCAATGCTTTAATTCAATTTTTCAAACACCAATTGAGTCTCACCATCATGAAATATACTAAGAAACAATTCTAGGTTTACCATGAGTGGCTACTAAACTCTAGAATGGCAACAATCCATCAATATGGCATAAAGATTACTTAATAAACTAATTTAAGCAATCTTAATTGAATACATGTTTCATCTTCAAAACAAACTCCCAAAACATCAAAATACAACCATGAGAGAGTAGAGAAAAATCTAAGCCAATCATATTGAAGCTTATGACAAAAAAAACAATTTTTCAAGAAGGAATAAGCATGAAAAACTTACCAAAATTCCAAATTTTTCAAGGTTTTCTTCTTTTCCTTCTTCTTCTCTCTCTTTTCTTTTGTAAATATGTTTAGGGTTTGTTGAATTGATTAAACAAAAACTAAAATGGCCTTTTATATTTCTTACAATGGCCGACAATTACAAGAAATTATATTAGCCACATCATCCATTTTTTGCTTTAAATAAATTGGAAATAGATTAATTAATTGGTGGTTTTTAAATTATCAAATAATTTAATACTATCACAAACTAACCAATCAAATCATGCCAAAAATGACCATTCAAAATTGGCCAAGATTTCCAATTAAAAGTGGCCAAATGTCTATCTTTATAAGTAATTGGATATTAAATAATTAATTCATTTAATTATTCAACAATTGAAATAAATAAATAATTTAATATAAATAACTCAAAATATATGTATTATATTTACATTAAATAATCAAAATACATATATTAATTATAAATATCAAATATCATAATTCTGATATTTAATAAATGGTCAAAAGCATGTATTTTCGTTTAATCGTTAAACGATTTATAAATAATCAATATTATTTATAAAAGTTGCCCTAGTGCCCCAACGAGTATATCTCATTAGTGAGACTCTCTAGGGTTAGGCATATCCATCACGAACCAATTTCGTGCCATCATTTTACCCACCCGTAAATTATGACGAACACGGATAAAATCCTTGAACCATACAGGTCGAGGTCACCGCATACGTATAATCCTTCCGTCACAGGTATCCGAATTATCCCAGAGATATAGATATAAACGTCAAATCTCTTTAGGTATAATCACGTTGACGTTTCTATTAGCAATTTATTAAATAACACTTAGAACTGATTCTACAGTTGTACCACGGGCCTATGGGTTTTAACAGATTGATAATTTGGATACCTATGTTCTGTACACAGAACTGACAGATCCTTTTTGATACACACAGGATATCATGAGGATCAATCCACACCCAACGAACAGGCGGAGGTCTGATCTAAATAGATCGGTGACGTGACTGCCATCAAAGTGTGGAGGATACCTCATATATCCACAGTGGTACCTCAAGTCTGAGGATCACTATGCTCACTCAACCCGAGAAGATTCTTATTGACGTTGGTGTACTCTATTAAGAATCTTCAGTGAGTCGTTCAGTGTTTATCCGATATAAACACCTACATGTCTATACGAGTCTCCCAAGACTCATGGTTCATTGAGAAACCATTAGAATCCAACATTCCAATATACGACACGTACCCGTCTCAACGGGTTACTTACTGACCAAGTAATTGTAAACCTTGACCAGGAACAGTTAAAGAATGATTGTTATGATACTACTCAATGTCAGTTGCGACGCTTTTTGCAAACTGTATCATAACCAATCATTCTATGGTCATTTACGTCTTTACCATATAATAAAAGAATTTATATTACAGAAACTGTCTATTTTATTCATTAATAAAATATATACAAAGTATTTACAGGGAAATACATAAGAAATTGGCGCTCAGAGCACCAACCCTAACAAAATCTCCCACTTGCTCTAGTGCCAATATCGATTGTATCTAATACCCATCGACTCAACATGCTTATCGAATAACTTCGGAGGTATGGCCTTCGTGAGTGGGTCTGCTACATTATCTTCACTAGGAACTTTGCACACGACAATGTCACCTCACGACACAATCTCTCGAATAATGTGGTACTTTCGTTCCACATGCTTCGACTTCTGATGCGCCCTCGGTTCTTTTACTTGCGCAATGGCACCAGTGTTATCACAGTATAGTGGAATCGGATTCTCAATACTTGGGACAACTCTCAATTCTGTGATAAACTTCTTAAGCCAAACAGCTTCTTTTGCAGCTTCCGAAGCAGCAATATATTCCGCCTCTGTGGTGGAATCAGCTGTAGACCCATGTTTTGGAACTTTTCCAACAAACTGCACCTGCACCTCCGTTAAGGGTAAATACGAATCCTGATGTAGACTTTCTATCATCGGGATCCGATTGGAAATCAGAATCCGTATACCCATTAAACTGCAGTTCATTTCCTCCATAAATGATAAACTTATCTTTAGTACCTTTAAGATACTTCAAGATATGTTTAACAGCCATCCAATGGTCATTTCCTGGGTTAGACTGATATCTACTGGTTACACTAACCGCGTAGCTAATATCAGGCCTCGTACATAACATGACATACATTATGCTACCCAAACATGAAGCATAAGGTTGATTAGACATTCTAATCTTCTCATCTTCTGTTTGCGGACACATATTCTTCGTAAGATGAATGCCATGTCTGAACGGTATATTTGCTGTCTTACAATTAGCAAAATTATACAGTTCTAAGATCTTATCAATGTACGACGATTGGAATAACCCAATCAGTTTTCTGTCTCTATCTCTATAGAGCTTTATACCCAAGATATAAGAAGCTTCACCCAGTTCCTTCATGGAGAAATTCTTACAGAGGTAAGCTTTGACGTCTTGCATCATTCCTATATCATTCCCAATGATTAGAATGTCATCAACATAAGAACTAGAAATACAATCATACTCCCACTGACCTTCTGGTACACACAGGATTCTTCTGCATTCTTGAGAAAACCAGACAATCTAATAATCTCATCGAATCGAAGATTCCAACTTCCAGCGAAGCTTGTTTAAGTCCATAAATGGACTTCTTAAGCTTACAAACCATGCCTGAGGTTTCGCTGGATACAAAACCCTCCGGCTGTTCCATATAGATTTCTTCGTCAAGAAACCCATTAAGAAAAGCCGTTTTGACATCCATTTGCCAAATCTCATAATCATGATAAGCAGCAATAGACAATAAAATCCTTATAGACTTTAGCATCGCAACTGGAAAAGGTTTCATCGTAGTCGACTCCAGGTCGCTGCGTGTAACCTTTAGCTACCAGTCTGGCCTTAAAGGTTTCAACCTTTCCGTCAGGCCCACGCTTCCGCTTGTAAACCCATTTACTACCCGATAGGAACAATTCCTTCAGGAAGCGGAACCAAGTCCCAGACTTGATTCTGATGCATATAGTCTAACTCTGATTTCATGGCCTCTTGCCACTTCGCGGAGTCGATGTCCAACATCGGTTCTCTATAGGTATAAGGGTCAGTCTCTTCAACTAAGAGAACATCCAGACTCTTTTCTTGTATCAAAGACAAGCGTTCAGGAGGTCTAGGTACCATTTGTGACTTACGGAGTGTGTGTGTTGAAGGCCCTTCATCTATTTGAACATCAGGTTCCTCAACTGGTTCGTTGGTTCCAGGTTGTACTTCATCAAGTTCAACCTGTCTATGATTACCTCCTTCAGACAAAAATTCCTTCTCAAGAAATTTTGCGAAGCGAGCTACGAACAGACTTCGACGCTCGGTATCATAGAACAAATATCCTTTCGTATTTGAAGGATATCCAACAAACCTAAACTTCTGCCCTCGAGGCAAAAGCTTATCTTGCTGAGCCACCCTGACATAGGCAGGACAACCCCAAATCTTAACATAATTAAGATTCGGTTTCTTACCAATCTATATCTCATATGGAGCTGTGGAAACAACTTTGGAAGGAATCTTATTCAAAAGATGTGCATCAGTCAAAAGAGCATAACCCCATAAATAATAGGGCAAATCTGTAAAACTCAACATCGATCGAACCATATCCAATAAAGTCTGATTTCTCCTTTCGGACACCCCATTGTGCTGTGGAGTACCCGGAGGAGTATATTGAGCGAGAATCTCATTCTCATTTAAATAATCAATGAACTCATGGCTCATATATTCACCGCCCCGATCAGATCGGAGACATTTAACATATTTACCAGTTTGTTTTTCTACTTCATTTCGAAATTCCTTGAACCTTTCAAAGGTTTCCGATTTCCGTTTCATCAAATAAACATAACCATACCGTGAAAGATCATCGGTAAAGGTAACGAAGTAGGAAAAACCACTGTGAGCAGTTAGACTCAATGGACCACATACATCAGAATGTATTAGTTCCAATAAGTCAGATGCTCGGTGTCCTACACCTGAAAATGGGGCTTTGGTCATTTTACCCCGAATACAAGATTCACAAGTTGGATAAGGTTCAATGGTGAGATCCGGTATCAAACCATTCCTAACCAACTGGGTTAGGCGTTTCACGCCTATATGACCCAACCTCATATGCCAAAGTTCAGTATTATTTATATCAGATACTTTACGTTTATTAATTCCAGCATTAAAGATATCTTGAGTGGTATGCAAAATGTAATGACCATGCTCATTTGGACAAACAATGATCTGAACATTATATCTATCATATAAATACAAAGAATGGTTCTTAATATTTACATTATAGCCATTAATATCTAATACAAAAAGCGATATGATGTTCGTAACACATCCAGGTACAAAAAAGCAGTCATGCAACAAAAGGCTCCCACTGGGAAGGGGAATCTCGCATAAGCCCACAACAACTGCATCCAAAGAGTCGCCACTCCCGAACCGCAATTACATCTCCCCAGATTTTAGCCGTCTACTTCCCTTCAGCACCTGCAACGAATTTCAAATGTGAATTGGACAAGCAGAATCCAAAATCCAACTAGATGACACAGCTTCACAAGCTAAAGAGATATCAATAATGGGAAAAATAAAAGTACCTTAAGTAGATGCTTTTTCCTTTCTGATTTGCGCCAGATAGTCAGGACAGTTCCGTTTCCAGTAGCCAATCTTGCTGCAGTGGTGGCATTTGTCTTCGGCAGCTCTCTTGGGTTTGGCTATCTTACCATGGGGTGGAAGATTTGTACCATTCTTCTTCTTCCCCTTCTTCTTATTCCCTTTATGTTTAGAATGGGAAGAAGCGGGAATAGTAGTGGGTTTAGGAACGCGAGTCGGTACCCCTTTCCTCAAATCTTCCTCCGCTTGTACTAGCATCTGATGCAGTTCTTGGTAAGTACAGCTAGTCCCATTCATGTTGAAATACATCACAAATTGGCGATATGACGCCGGTAGAGATCCAAGAATGACACTTCGTCCTAAAGTGTCATTAAGAGGGAAATTATAGCGTCTCAACTGTTCGATCAAATCGTTCAGACGAAGCACATGAGGGCTCACAGCCTGTCCCTATTCTAATTTTGCATGGAACAATTCCATAGCAATCTTATGAACCATGACTTGTTCTTTGTTCATAAAGGATTCTCTCAACCGCGTCATCATAGTATATGCGTCAGGCAATCCAAAATATTGACTCTTAAGATCCGGTCCCAAGAAACTGAGAATATATGATTTGACACGTCTGTCATCATCTTTCCATTTACGGAGAGTCTCATGTTCCTCAGGTGTGGCGTCATCAGGTATTGCTAGAGGCAACGGACTTTCCAACACATATTCTATTTGTTCAGACCCAATAACAATTCTCAGATCTAAATCCCAATCTGTGAAGTTTTCGGCGCCTTAAGCTTATTCATATCTAGTATACGGGCAAAAGGATTAGGAGCAGGTGCCGCTGTGGGAACACAGAAACTGGGCGACGCATGCTGTCCCGGGCTCGCGGCCCTGTCGGGAGTACGGAATAGCTACGGAGGACTAAACCGGAGAATAATGGAGTCGCCACCCTGTGTGAACCGGGAAAATGAGATTTAAGGCCGCACTCACCCCTCGCAAGGGAAGACCTCAAACCGTTGGGTTCAGAATGGTCCCTTACTCATGCCACTTATAATGACAGGATTTATGTAATAACTTAATCAGGCTTAAGTAACACTTATTTCTAAGAATATCATGCTTCTAAATTCACATACATACATCAACAAGTTCATCTAAATTCATATGTAACATATATTCGAATTCGCATACAGCCTATTTGCATGTAATCTATGTCTCAATTTGCATACATAAGGATTATCATACGACAAGCATACAAGTTAATGAACGCATTAGTGGACACAGAAGCGCAAACAAACAGCGTTCTTACTAGCATGCATATTAGAAAAGATATTTAAGGCGCATAACGGAAATAGACAACTAGAGAGGTAATACAAATGCATAACGTAAAAAAGGGGGAACTATGTGCTAAGATGGACATGTCGTAATGTGATGCAAGAGGATCTGTTTCCGTGGGCGTTCGTGCAGCGTTCGTAGCCTCGTTCAAACGGTAAACAGAAGATTCTCGTTCGAGTAGCGTTCGTAAACGCGTTCGAACGGAAATGACAGAATGCTCACGTTCGTATGGCGTTTGTGAACGCGTTCGAACGAAAATGAAACAGAATACTCACGTTCGTATGGCGTTTGTGAACGCGTTCGAACAGAAATGAAACAGAATGCTCACGTTCGTGTGGCATTCGTGAACGCATTCGAACAGAGATGAGACCTGATGCATGATAAGGCAAAAATGCATGCGCGTTCGAGTTGCGTTCGTAAACGCGTTCGAACGGGAACAGACCTGATGTATGAAATGGGACGCAATACATAAATGGCAAATAGTACAATGCGAGGCGCGGCGAAGCATCGTGGTAAAAGATTTTAACCTCTTCAATTAGAGGACCTCTCATCGCACTTACTAAGCCCATACGCTCGATCGCATCATGCATACAAACATAAAGACAATCATATCAAACTAAGTATGCCCGATTGAACACATCTTACATCCAACCGAACACACATCAACCGGCGCGGCAAATCATCGTGGTAAAGGGCTTTAACCCCTCCCCATAGGGGATCTTTCATTCCACTTACTAAGCCCATGCGCTTGATTGAACCATGCATAAAAACATAAAGACAATCATATCAAACTAAGTATGCCCGATTGAACACATCTTACATCCAACCGAACACATATCAACCGGCGCGGCAAAGCATCATGGTAAAGGGCTTTAACCCCTCCCCATAGGGGATCTTTCATTCCAATTACTAGGCCCATGCGCTCGATTGAGTCATGCATAAATAAGCAACATACATAATTCAAGTCACGAAAAATAAATAAACCAAAGCAACACAAAACAAAAGAGGGTGCCGTTTACTCAAGCGGTACGTGGAGTTGTGTCCCGAGTATAGATCATATTACCGTCCATTCGGAATCGGCTATGAAATTTATGTCTGGGTTTCCATCCGATATACCGCGAGAGTTGACACATCTCTTATTTTATTCCACAGCCACAACATACAACATCTCATAATTCATGCATATTTATCTACTCAATGGCCACAACATGCATTTCAACATGACAATCATGCAAGCAATATTTAATAAATAATACAAAAAACGAGTGTGAAAGATACCCTCAGGTCTAACCTTTTTGCCAACTTTCAGGCTTGCGTTTCACGGACGTCAGAAGGGTACAGCTCCTCAACTTCTCCGGTTCACTGGTTTAGTGTCCTAGCTCACTGCTTTGCTGTTTTGCTTGCTGTTTGGACTCCGTTCTGCTACTGTTCGGCCTCTGTTTTGCTGCTCACTGTTCAGGTCACCTGTTTTGACGTTTCAACGGACTGTTCTGAGTTTTTGTGTGGGTTTTTAGTGTAGTCTTGTGTGATTATTTTAAGGATTATGAATGCAGTTTTTTATGTTATTACTTTAAGGTTTTTAGGGAATGTTTTAAGTGTATTTTGCTGCTGTTTTAGGGGTTAAATTACTGCTGTTTGGGCGTGATTTATGGACTGGTTTGGGTCAGTTTCGGTTTGTGTAAGTGGGCTACGGATTGAACTGTTTGGAGAGGTTATTGTGCGGCAATTCTGAGAAGTAAAGGGGCTGCTGTTTTAGGGGGGAATTTTTTGGTGATGTGTGGATGCTGTTTTGGCGTGGATTTAAGGACTGTGAAGGGGCTGGATGCTGCAATGAGAGAGTTTGGAGGTCTCTTGGGCATGCAAGAGAAGGCTTGGAGGAGTGTCTTAGGCGTGAATTGAGAGATATGTGTGCTTCGGTTATTGAAGGAGGTGTAGGAGAGAAATTGTTTTTACTTCTTTATGATATTACCGTGAATGATATTGTGTGAAGGAGAGGATGGCTTTGGTTAGGGGTTGTTTATATAGAGAAGGGTTAGGGCTTCACCTTGTCTCACAAGGAAGGGATTTTGGCATTAAAATAAGGATTTGATTTGGTGTTGAGCAAGGAAAGTCAAAGATTGATGGGGGACAAATCTTGGCTAGAATAGGAAGTCAATATCTTTAATTTGTTATGATTGATTTTAATTAGGCATGACATCTTTTTAATTTAGTATGTGATTTGTTTAGTTAGGAAGTTAATATATTTGATTTATCTTCATTAGGTATGATCATACTTTGTGTTTTATTTAATTGGTAAATGGTTTAGATATTTTATTTAATATTTAATGTTTAATTTAATTAAATTGGGATGTGTTTTATGGGCTTTGGGGAGCTAATTGGGCTGGGGTGCGAGGCTAGCAGCAAAACCAGAAACACCGACGCCGTTCGAACGCCAATTCGAACGCTACTCGAACGTCCGCAATCTGCATGACGTTCGAACGAAGTAACGAACGCAGCACTAACGAAGACAGTGAACTTGTGAGATGAACTTGATGACGTACTTATTCTGAATTTCCCCTTCCGACCTCCGTTTCCCACAATATCCTTAGCTAAAAAGGTAGTGCCTCCAACTGAGACTCATCATCGGGTTTCACATGCAAAAATGCAATGCCTACAGCCGCCATCGCAAATCTATCATATAGATAGCGAATAACAGTTAGGAGACATAAACAGTTTCATAATAAATAAATCAAATAAAGCATAAATAGATCATGAATTTTTAATCTAAAAATGCCCCTCCCACTATAACATGCAATACTGTAATCCCCAAACAGAATGCAAATAAATAATTAATCAAATTAAATTTAATAGCGAAAGGTGGATCCCATGAATATATTTCAGCTCACAGCTTTGGCACGTTCTCGCCTACGTATATTCATTAGGTAGACAACAAATTGTCAATCACTCAATAGTGACTCCTGGATTCCGGTCCTGGCCGTTTCTCATTGTGACAGCTTTGGCACATTCACAAGGAGGCGTACCAAGGTTAAACTTGTCAATGACAAATTCAAGATACTTGCGTAGTCCTGACAGCTTTGGCACGTTCAGGATTTCCGCTTTCGCTTGGATTTGTCTAGTATCACATATACATGCGGTGTGGATAAATTTCTATCAACTACACCCTCACAACTTTGGCACGATCTCAGATGCAGC
The DNA here is from genome assembly GCA_019454045.1 of Zanthoxylum bungeanum. Classification (NCBI taxonomy): domain Eukaryota; kingdom Viridiplantae; phylum Streptophyta; class Magnoliopsida; order Sapindales; family Rutaceae; genus Zanthoxylum; species Zanthoxylum bungeanum. Next base: position 27,520 of record SKCR01029631.1, on the reverse strand, counting down.
CATAAAACAGATATCCACAAACCATATTGACAAGACGGACCAAGAAATATGTATCCAATACATACAACTTTCAAAACCTTATTAAAACAGGGATTTTCGGCAAAAATGAAAAATATTTATTTTAATCAAATTAATAAATACAAGCATGTATCATGAAAGAACATAATTAAAGCAATGAATTTAAGGGCTTATTCATATAATGTGTCGAGGTTCAGACCTGCTCTGATACCATTTTTGTAGGGGTTTCGGGTGGTAATTCGGGTAAACGCACCGGATCGCGGAAAATCAAAATTTTCCGATTTCAATTATTTTCTTGAGTAATTAAAATAAACTAATTTATTTCAATTAATCAATATTTAATAACTGAAATTTTTACCCAAAAATCAGATTTTTCAGATATTACCAATTTGGCCCAAAACTTTGAATTTTAATCATTTTAGTCCAAAATTGTCAAATACAATTTTAATTGATTCTAAATCAATTCCAAAATGATTTATTTATGTCTAATACATAAAAAAAAAAACAGATTTTCAATTTCAGAAACCGAATTTTCTTTAATTGCCAATAGGTCCCTCAATTTTCAAGAATTTGCAATTTGGTCCTTTATGTTCAAAACATATCCAAATCAATTCCAAAAATTCCCAAATTTTAGATACATCATATATACATCTAAAATCATCACATATATGAAAAGCCCCAATTTTGGTGAAGGTTTGAAACCCTAATTTAATTATTTCACAAAATAATCAATTACCACCAAATAAATTAAATCCAATGCTTTAATTCAATTTTTCAAACACCAATTGAGTCTCACCATCATGAAATATACTAAGAACAATTCTAGGTTTACCATGAGTGGCAACTAAACTCTAGAATGGCAACAATCCATCAATATGGCATAAAGATTACTTAATAAACTAATTTAAGCAATCTTAATTGAATACATGCTTTCATCTTCAAAACAAACTCCCAAAACATCAAAATACAACCATGAGAGAGTAGAGAAAAATCTAAGCCAATCATATTGAAGCTTATGACAAAATAAACAATTTTTCAAGAAGGAATAAGCATGAAAAACTTACCAAAATTCCAATTTTTCAAGGTTTTCTTCTTTTCCTTCTCTCTTCTTTCTCTCTTTTCTTTTGTAAATATGTTGAGGGTTTGTTGAATTGATTAAACAAAAACTAAAATTGGCCTTTTATATTTTCTTACAATGGCCGACAATTACAAGAAATTATATTAGACACATTTTCATTTTTTGCTTTAAATAAATTGGAAATAGATTTAATTAATCCGTGGTTTTAAATGATCAAATAATTTAATATTTATCACAAACTAACCAATCAAATCATGCCAAAAATGACCAATCAAAATTGGCCAAGATTTCCAATTAAAAGTGGCCAAATGTCTTATCTTTATAAGTAATTGGATATTAAATAATTAATTCATTTAATTATTCAACAATTGAATAAATAAATAATTAAATATAAATATCTCAAAATATATGTATTATATTTACATTAAATAATCAAAATACATATATTAATTATAAATATCAAATATCATAATTCGATATTTAATAAATGGCCAAAAGCATGTATTTTCGTTTAACCGTTAAACGATTTATAAATAATCAATATTATTTATAAAAGTTGCCCTAGTGCCCAACGAGTATATCTCATTAGTGAGACTCTCTAGGTTTAGGCATATCCGTCACGAATCCAATTTCGTGTCCATAATTTACCCGCCCGTAAATTATGACGAACACGGATAAAATCCTGAACCATACAGGTCGAGGTCACCGCATACGTATAATCCTTCCGTCACAGGTATCCGAATTATCCCAGAGATATAGATATAAACGTCAAATCTCTTTAGGTATAATCCCTTCGACGTTTCTATTAGCAATTTATTAAATAACACTTAGAACTGATTTCTACAGTGTACCACGGGCCCATGGGTTTTAACAGATTGCTAATTTGGATACCTATGTTCTGTACACAGAACTGACAGATCCTTTCTTGATACACACATGATATCATGAGGATCAATCCACACCCAACGAACAGGCGGAGGTCTGATCTAAATAGATCGGTGACGTGACTGCCATCAAAGTGTGGAGGATATCTCATATATCCACAGTGGTACCTCAAGTCTGAGGATCACTATGCTCACTCAACCCGAGAAGATTCTTGTTGACGTTGGTGTACCATCTATTAAGAATCTTCAGTGAGTCGTTCAGTGTTTATCCGATATAAACACCTACATGTCTATACGAGTCTCCCAAGACTCATGGTTCATTGAGAAACCATTAGAATCCAACATTCCAATATACGACACGTACCAGTCTCAACAGGTTTACTTACTGACCAAGTAATTGTAAACCTTGACCAGGAACAGTTAAAGAATGACATTGTTATGATACTACTCAATGTCAGTTGCGACCCTTTTGCAACTGTATCATAACCAATCATTCTATGGTCATTTACGTCTTTACCATATAATAAAAGAATTTATATTACAGAAACTGTCTATTTTATTCATTAATAAAATATATGCAAAAGTATTTACAGAGAAATACATAAGAAATTGGCGCTCAGAGCACCAACCCTAACAATAATATCATTAAAAATATCTCATTAGAATTATTATATTCGGTGGAGCTGGTTGCTTTGGCACCGTAGTGTTAAAGTGCAAGAGTATGACACAAATGAGGGTCAGCACCGTAGAATTTTCACGGTAATATAAAAATTAAAATAATCAATAACATACTTAATATTTAACACATTATTAAATATGTTGACGGCTGATTTTCGTTCCAGGGGTTAGTTTCGGAATAACTCCCCCGAGACAACATTCCCTCAAGCTTGAATTTTTTTGGTTATAGGGAGACCAAAGGCAAATTTAGTAGAATGTGGGAAAAACGCACAAATTGACAAGATAGTTTTAACGTGGTTCGACGGAGCGAATCCAGCCTACGTCCACGGGCACAAAACGGTGAGGGTTGTTTTTATTACCAGAACTAACTCGGCCGACCTGTTCTGAGTGAGGTCTGAATGAGGCCGAGTAGTTTAAAGGGTTTTACAAATAATGCTCATATTTTTTGTTACAAGATTTTCCTCTCTTTTTCTCCATCCCCGTCTCCCCTCAAATTAACCTAACTTTCCTTTATATACTCAGGAATTACAGCACTATTCTTTCGACTTTATGACTTTCCCACGATTCCCGGCTGGTTGTCATGCTCTCTGCCCCGTGACTGTCTTTGCTGAAAGCAAGCCTGTCATCTGACGGCCTGTCACCTGACGCCTGTTTTCTCTACTGCCACACGCAACAATTAATGATGCCAGCCTGTAAAGAGCATTCAATCGGTGATATATGTCAAAAGGAAAAGTCCAAACTGCCCCACTCATATGTCGGTCGTCAAAAGATCAGCTAAATGATCTTCCGAACTACCCAAGCACTACCGACCTGACCCCACACGTCCGAGTTCATTATCCCGATCTATAAGGAAAAATTCTACTGAACCGAGCCTCCGGGCTAAAGTGGTCGGTCTTGGCCCTGAACTGTCTAACCCATCTTTCATGATCGGTTTCTATTCTGATGTTGTCAGTCTCTGAATCTGTACCATACTGTGTGCTCTGGTCGGTCAGATCCGAAAAACTGTATCCAGACTCTCTTTCTGGCCAAGGAATAACCCAAACCCTCTGAACACTTAACCCTATAAAAGGGAAAATCTCATCTCTGCCCTTGCCGAGTTTTCGAAGTACTTGTCACAAAAAACACAATCAACATCCGTCCCCTAGTTCTCAGTATCAACGAGTTAGCAAGTTGATACCGGGAACTATAAAAAAGATGGTTTTTTGATCAACTGGTCTGTGGTCGCTCCATGAACCACAGAGAAACCTGCCTCTGCTGCCAATCAGGTCTTCCCTTGCCATCTTCATGTGCTCGATCACTGAGGATTCTGATGCCTATTCAAATGATTCTCTAACTTGAAGCAAATTCCACATTTACACTTCTGGTAGCCGTCCTATCAGAAGATGAAGCTCATCATGTCGTCCAGACCGAAATTGACATCCCTTCTGCCGAGCCTATATCAGAGATCCTGCCTCCCAGACCAGATCAAGATAAACCTGCTGCCCAATTCCCTTTTCTGATGCTTATCTTTGAATGCTTCATTTCATGGCTTCCATACTTAGCATGATTCCAAATTTTAACTTGTTATATGGTTATTTCGAACCTGGATGTGAGAAGAGGTCCTGATCCTGACCAATTCGAACTCGGCCATGAAGGGAATGCTCTGTCCCCGAGCCGATGATGATGCACTCGGTGGGACGTAACCCGACCCCGAGGTAGAAGAAACACTTGGCTCTGGGGGAATGTCACCTCCCCAGACCAACAAAGATCCGGCCATGGGGAATGCTCCGTCCCCATACCGATGAAAAGTCTCTCAGTGGGACGTAACCTGACCCCGAGGTAGAAGAAACATTTGGCTCTGGGGGAATGTCACCTCTCCAGACCAACAAAGATCCGGCCATGAGAGAATGCTTCATCCCCATGCCGATGAAAAGCCTCTCGGTGGGACGTAACCCGACCCCGAGGTAGAAGAAACACTTGGCTCTGAGGGAATGTCACCTTATAAGTGTTCCTAGAACATGCCAAGGATCTAATAAGCATGAAAACATGTTCATAAATTCAAAATAAGTTGCGGAATTACTTACATTGAATGGATTTGAGCTTTTAAAATTTTGAGAAGAAGATCTACAAGATGCTTCATTTGTTGATTCCAAGCTTTGAGTTGAAGATCTCCAAGATCCTTCCTTTGTTGATTCCAAGCTTTGAGTGTTGATTCCAACTCTTGAAGTGGTTTCCCTATCACCTTTGTTGATTTGTTGAAGTGCTAGCTAACTTGATTTTGCCACAAAATCAAAGAGAGGGAAGGAGAGGTTCACGCCCATTTTGCTTAGCATTAGGGTTTTCATTTTGTTTCAAGTGTTGTATTACACAAGTCAAGAGGGAGAGAGGGCTAGGGTTTTGTTAAATGGTATTTACCCTTTTCACCAAAACCATGTAGTTGGAGTCTTGGTTTCACCTAAACCAAGTAGTTGGAAAGTAAGTGGTTTTGGCATAAATGCCAACCACTTTCCAACCACCACTTCACATGTGTGACATGTGTGAAGTGGGCCCCACCATTTTGAATTCAAAACTCAAAATGTCTCTACGAACATTTTTCGCGGCTCGGATCCGTTTAACTGATTAAACGAACTTTCGTCGTTAAATAATTAAATCTGATTTAATTAAATAACGATGCCTCGTAAATATATTACGAACGTCGTTTACGAATTAATTCTAAATTAATTCGTTCGCTCATATTAAAGTCCGACTTTAATTTTGTAATGAAATCCAATTCATATTAATATATCCGATATATTAATTTTAGCCCATACGAATAAATAAAATAGAAAAATCAAATTTAACTAGTAAATTTATTTTACCGATTAATTCCAAATTAATCGCGTTCTCTCTCTTCCGAACACATTTAATCCCAGATTAAATAATACCTCAATTAATCCCATATTAATTTTCTCTCTCTTAATTAATCCTAGATTAATTTTCTGTCTTAATTAATCCCAAATTAATTCTAATTAAATCAGCTGTCATCGGTGAATCTTTGGGAAGCGACCCAAGAGATCCCTGGATATGTTGGCAGTAAATACGGTCATCAGATTATCCGAATACGTGCGTACCTCGTACCATGTGCTTACCGATTTACAAGACATGGTTGGCTTCTAGCAAAGCACCGAGCTACCCAATTCTCCAAAAATATTCTTACTGGAATATATAATCTATGTCAGGCGTAGTATATGTAGTATTGCATATTACGATCCAGTATCGAATGTCACGTACTAGGCCTGGGGCTGGAACTGTGTCTGCCCCGTACGAAGCACATGTCAGATATCTGGTAACTAGTCTCTATTATCGGATATACATGACCTAGCCATAATATCCCGATGACTGCAGTACTTAAGAGCACTAGTACCGTATCCTACGTGATATCATCTCCACTATGACTGGAGTGATACTTTCGTCTTGACATCACACCCAATACACTACGATTCTCAATATACCCAGAAGAGGCGTACACAGAACCGGTTAAAGCCCTGGACGACCAAAACTAAACCATACCGATTGTCGCAAGTATTAGCGATGCAAGTCTCAGGTTAAGACCAAATACACCTACCCTAATATCGGACTTCCATAGACACATAGTCATACTACCAATGGAATTCCGAGGGGTCTATCCAGAGCGAAGCTGTTTCCGCACCATCGGTAAACACAACCTCCTATCGCACTTGCATAAGTATCTAATACTTAAATATATGAGAACTATGCCGTTGTGCTCCCACAACGCGCACAAGTGCAATACTAGTCTATTCCGCATTATCGATGTCCAGTCTCGATAAACTACGACTAGGGATATTTAATGATTAATCCTTTGAGGACTGATACTGTCTCATATCATCTCAATCCAGGAACTAATCATAGGGACCTCCTATCATTTATACATCTAGGTGATCTAATCACAAATGATAAGAGCGCAATCTCCTTGTCACATAGTTAATTTGTACAACAACACCATGATCTGTACAAATTGTGACGCTATGGGTCATAATTGTCCAACAATCTCCCACTTGGCCTATAGCCAGTCACTCGAGTGTCATACACCCGAACTATGTACGGTTCGCTCAAACTGCTGAGGAAAGGCTTTCGTCAGCGGATTTGCATGATTATCGTCTAATGCGATTTATACGATCATCACATCATCACGATGTATGATCCGAACGAATCAGATGAATAGTCGAAGTATATATCTGGATCATTGATGAGACCATTAATTCTTTAGCCTGCGTTGTAGCCTAGCTTAGCTGCTAACATAACTATATCTAATCTAATTAGATTTGTTATCGACCCAGATGGCTTCTATTGCTGCCTCAAATGCAGCAATAACCCGCATTTGTTGTTTATTCGGTAACAATATCTTGCTTGGAAGATTTCCAGCTCACTGTTCCGTTATTCAAACTGTATTGTACCGGTATTTTTATCGGTTAGGAAACTTACAGCAGTGATCCCAGTCACTTCAAGTTCTCATTCTCCATAGTTTAAGACATCATCCTTAGTTCTCTAAGATACTAACAGATGTTCTTAATATCAATCCAGTGACTATCACTTGGATTGACCTGTTTGTGACTCCATATGCTCAAAGCGTATGAGACACCAGATCACGTACATTTTTCAATGTACGAGTTCTCAGAGAGTGTTAACAACTTTAAATATATCCCAATAGATCTTTATTCCTAGAATAAAGGTTGTTTCTCCCAAGAATTCTACGGAGATTTTCATGAAAGCCAAGCTTTCACCGATTGTAATATGGGAATATCATTTCCAAGAAATGACATATCATCATTATTTAGGACATCATTGTCAGTGCGCTCCCACTAACCTCCTTATATACACAAGAATCATTTCTCGTTTTTAATTAAATCATAAACCATTATGATTACATCAAAACGATAATTCCAAGAACCTAATGCTTGCTTCAATCCAAACATGGATCGAATAACCTGCAAACCTTGTTTGCTAGTTTTGATACGACAAAATCGTCAGGATGTTGTAAACATCCTCCAAAAGGTTTCCTTTTCAGGAAAACGATTTTTCGTTCAGCTGCCATATTTCATAAATGAAACATGCAGCATCCGCAAGCATTATCCAAATGGATTTAACGTGGCAACAGGTAAAAGATTTCGTTGTAATCAACACAATGTTGATAACGATACCTTTCCGCTACAAGCCTAGCTTAGTACGTTGGTATGCTGCCATCTACGTATGTCTTCCTTGAAGACTTATATAGTACCAATAGACACAATGCCTTGCGGTACAACAACTAGTCTCTAAACATAGTTGGTATACATGGAATCCATTTCGGACTTTATGACACTTTGCCATAATGGGGAGTCGATACCTTGTATCACTTCCTCATATGTAGTCAGTTCGTCTTCCTAAATAAGATTGACATCTTTATGAGGTGAGATCAGAAACCCATACCTCCCAGGTTGTTTTCTGACTCTCTCTGACTAACGCGGTTCTTGTGTATTCAAAGATTGTGGTACAGTTTCATCCTTGATGAACTGTTTGTGTTCCATTAAGGACTATGTGCCTTGAACAGTATTACTCCGATTTTCATCGAGTTTTACTATCCTCCCATTTACCACTGCATATCGGTATTCCACTTAGGAAAAACGCATGGCGAGCAACAATTATATTGTTCTCATGTGAGATGTATAAGTACTATACTTTGGTTTCCCTAGGATAACCTATAATTTAGGCACTTATCCAATTCGGGTTCTAGTTTGGTATCATCCAAACGTATGCCCAACATTCCCAAATCATCAGGAATGAGAAAACCCAGTTTCTTTCCTGTTCATATCTAATATGAAATCTGTCAAACAGATTTTCATGGAACGCTATTCAAAATAAGTATTGCACTGTTAATGCTTATCCCTTTGAAGGAAAATGGTAGCTCAGAGCGACTCATGATTAACCTTATCATGTCTAACAAAATTCAGTTTCTCCGTTTGGACACACCGTCAGATTGACGTGTTCCAGGAGGAGTCCTCATTGAAAGAATACTATACTCTTTCAAGTATTTGAGAAACTTACTGCTTAAGTATTTTCATCATGGTCAAACCGTGATGGTTTTAATACTTTAGCCGATCTGTTTGTCTATTTCGTGTCGAAACTATAAAAGTTTCTGATTCGTGTTTCATAAGAAACACATAACCATAACGCGATGCCACATCCGTAAAGGTCACAAAACATTCATTTCCACATTTAGCTTAGCTAGACATGGGCCCACTTACGTCACTATGAACGAGGGCTAACAGATCGATGACACTTACACTTTTACCAAGTAAAAGGTATTTTAGGTACTTTACCTAATAAACTAGATTCGTAGACATCATTTGAATGGAATCAAATCCGTCCTAGTATCCACTCTTCAAAAGTGTGGATATACGAGTCTTGTTTAATGTGTCCCAGACAACACTGCCAAAAATAAGTCTTATCTGATCAAATCAGTTTAAGCTATTTGTTCGTCATATTATATGTTTGAGATTTATTTATATTCAAAATATAAATACTGTTACTCACATCTAATGTGCTTATCTCAATATCATCTTTATAAAATAAAACACTTTAGTGTTCTAGAATATAAAGGTATACCCCCCGCAACGGGTTAAACCCTGATATGGAGATAATGTTTCTAGTCAAACTAGTTACATTATAACAGTTTCCTAATTTAAGTACACACCTGAAGGGTAGTTCCTAAACTTAGGTATCTACGTTAAAACAGCGAGTTTCGTCCTGTTTCCGATTCGCAGATTAATCTCAATTGAAGTCATTATCCTGCTCATAGCAGATTCTGCACATCAATGCATATTTATGTATCACACTTAGTATTTAAATTCCAATTTTAATACTAGTAGTGAACATATTTATGACAAACATATTTGAAGTCAGAGCCTTACTCGTCTTCAATTCATTCATGTCTGCTTTGTCCATATGGCAATCACGCTTCAGTGATCCCATTTGCAACAGTTTAAGCAGACATCTTGGGATATGTCCTTTGTCTTCCTAGAAGACAGTAATGATTTTGTCTTTGCCATTTTCTATATCCCAGAAGCCTTTGGCCAAGCCTTGGGTTTCTAGAATATCGAAGTAAGGTGCGCCTTGCGCTACTTGCCTTATTGCAAAATTTGGCTTTTTCTCCTTGAGAATAGCCATTAACTCTCCAAGAGTTATTAATTGCAATTTAATACTTCTAAGATCTAAGAATAGATCTATGAAGATCCTTCAATTTCTTCATCATATTTTAAGGATCTAATCCTTAGTTCTGATTAGGAAATTAAGGAGTCCTTTTGACAAGTATAATGAATTAAGCACTAAAGTTATCATCACATGAATCTTCCAAAGATCATGCTCTACTATTTGCTTAACTCTGGGCTTAGGCCTAATATGTTATTTTATCAAATAAAGTAACTTATTAGATTCCAGGACCATCCTGAAATTTTATTCCCAATTTGAAAATTAAAGTCGTTCAAACACATTTTCACCCAGTATTATGTTTTAAACATTAATCTTTTAGTTATCTTGATTCCAATAGTCTAACTATCCAATCAACGATTTCAGGTACAATCTAATGTAATGATTATTATAGTCTAACTATATAACTAATTACAATTTTATTGGTTAAAATCAAATATATATTGATTGCTATAATCCAATTATATAATCAACTATAAATGATCGGTAAAATTCAAATGTATTGATTACTATAATCCAATTATATAATCAACTATAAATGAAGGTAAAATTCAAATATATTGATTACTATAATCCATTATATAATCAACTATAAATGAAGTAGTTTGAATACAGTCCAACTGTTTAATTAAAACAACGATTAAATATTAGTCCAACTAATATATTAACTTATTGACAAAATATTGAAATGAGCACGTATGGCAAGTATCTAAACGAAATTGCAAATCTAATACTTGCCTCCCACTATTTTTCAGCGAGCCTCTAACCCTCTGTTAAGTACTCGGGAAACCTTGTTTCCTAGTGGGCTAGGATCCCGTTAATAACACACAATCTTGACTTTGGCCAACAAATTGTATGATACTTAACTAGGTAGATCTCTAGGATCAATTGGATCTCATCCAATTCCTAGATCCAGTAGGTGGACATCCAAGTCCGAAACATATATACAATATATATGCAATATATCCAATATATTTTCCTAACCTTTTTCCTCTGAATCAACTAAACATTGGCTTTAGCACAACAAGCTTAATGATTCCAGTTAAGCGGGACCCATTGACATAGAAAGCTTCGTAATCAATGTCGATGGACAAGAAGTGATCTTGACTTTGGCCAACAAATCACGACTTGGACAAGACACCGATATGGAACAAAACTCTCATGATTCAAACACATCTGCAATTGACAAAGGTCTTGACTTTGGCCAACAAACCAATGCCAACTTTGGATCTTGAGTAAGAATCACTCAACGGAAGGAAAAACGCTTAATATGTTTTGAGGGTTTTTTGCGTAAATTGGCAACCAATTTATTATATTTGATTAGGTCTCATCATACACCCTTAAGCATGCATTCTAAAAGCATAATAAGGCGGATAAATAAATTAATAATGATATGCGGATGGATATGTCACAATTTTTTCCTAGAACAAATCACTTCATTTTCTCTCCCCGGCTAGAGCTATTCTAACTTCTACCCAATTACATAATATAATAAAGAAACCTCATTTACATTGAGGGGAATAGGTGAGAAGAGAAATACAATGAGAAATGAGATAAAAGGCTGGACACGCAGGTCCAATTTAATAAATTCTAAATTTATTACAATTTCCAAAATTGCCCTCACCATTCTAATATCCATCCGATATACATTATTCATGCAATACATTCATGTATTCATACAAATCATGTTATTCAATCAATCTAATCCAATTAATTAATCTTTGAATTAACGATCATCCAATGTTCAAACACGATTTGATTTGCGCGAGTCCAACTCGTTTAAGAATAAATACTTAAAGTACGTATTCTTGAATTATATCGAACTACAACTATAAATCTAATTTATTTGTATTTAATTCTAATTCCAATTTAATTCCAAATTAATACTTACACTTATTTATATGCCTTACAGACTTGATTCCAAATCAATCTTAATAGGTCTCAAAGGCCCAATAACATCCAATATCATTTTAATTAAAGTCCAATGAGCTTTTAATTAATTCTTAAGGCATGGGCTTTGGCCATAATGGGTCAAACCCAAAATGCCAAGGCCCAATAGGAATCACCCTATTGCCTACAAATTAATTTAGGCCCATTAGGCCCAATTAAATTCTTTAAAGGGCCAAGTGATGTATTTGGACTTTATGGAATTGGTTTTGGGCCCAATTGGATCCAATCCAAAAGTCCAAAACCAAACTTAGTCAAACCAAGCTCATTAAGCCCAAATACACACTTTTAGCCCAATTCATAATTAAAGGCTTATTAACATAATTATAATATTCCAAATATCACAATTACTTTAATTAAAGTGTATTAGCCATGATTAATTAATTAAACTCAATATTTCCAAAATATCAATAAACTTAATTAATCATGCTTAATCCATCAATTCATGCTTAACACAAATTCAAGCCAAAACACATCATTTCATGCTCAACACAAATTGAATCTAAAACACATCATTTCATGCTCAACATGCTCTTTGATTTAACATAAACATTATTGACTTTGATTCTAATCCAATCAAACCAACAATCAACATTTAAACATGCATTTAAACACATAATTTCATATTACAAAAATCAAAAAAACTGCAGTGGACTGCACTGCAACTTTCGGCCAAGGTAAGGAGAATTCAAAAATTTGATCCAATCAATTTTTCTCAAAACTAATCATGCACAACTCTAAGTTAACATAATCTAAGCATGCTCAAAGCATCAATTTGAAGAAATCATGCTCAAAACACAAAAGCCCCAAATTTTAGTCTCATGAACCCTAAAATTTTCATGCTTAAAATTGGCTCTTGATACCATTGTAAGTGTTCCTAGAACATGCCAATGATCTAATAAGCATGAAAACATGTTCATAAATTCAAAATAAGTTGCAGAATTACTTACATTGAATGGATTTGAGCTTTTAAAATTTTGAAGAAGATCTCCAAGATGCTTCATTTGTTGATTCCAAGCTTTGAGTTGAAGATCTCCAAGATCCTTCCTTTGTTGATTCCAAGCTTTGAGTGTTGATTCCAACTCTTGAAGTGGTTTCCCTATCACCTTTGTTGATTTGTTGAAGTGCTAGCTAACTTGATTTTGCCACAAAATCAAAGAGAGGGAAGGAGAGGTTCACGCCCATTTTGCTTAGTATTAGGGTTTTCATTTTGTTTCAAGTGTTGTATTACACAAGTCAAGAGAGAGAGGGCTAGGGTTTTTGTAAAGGGTATTTACCATTTCACACCAAAACCATGTAGTTGGAGTCTTGTTTCACCTAACCAAGTAGTTGGAAAGTAAGTGGTTTTGGCATAAATGCCAACCACTTTCCAACCACCACTTCACATGTGTGACATGTGTGAAGTGGGCCCACCTTTTGAATTCAAAACATCAAAATGTCTCTACGAACATTTGCCGCGGCTCGGATCCGTTTATCTGATTAAACGAACTTTTCGTCGTTAAATAATTAAATCTAATTTATTAAATAACGATGCCTCGCAAATATATTACGAACGTCGTTTACGAATTAATTCTAAATTAATTCGTTCGCTCGTATATTAAAGTCCGACTTTAATTTCGTAATGAAATCCAATTCATATTAATATATCCGATATATTAATTTTAGCCCATATAAATAAAATTAAAAAAATCAAATTTAACTATTAAATTTATTTTACCGATTAATTCCAAATTAATCGCGTTCTCTCTCTTCCGAACACATTTAATCCCAGATTAAATAATACCTCAATTAATACCATATTAATTTTCTCTCTGTTAATTAATCATAGATTAATTCTCTCTCTTAATTAATCGCAGATTAATTCTAAATAAATCAACTGTCATCGGTGAATCTTTGGGAAGCGACCCAAGAGATCCCTGGATATGTTGGCAGTAAATACGATCATCAGATTATCCGAATACGTGCGTACCTCGTACCATGTGCTTACCGATTTACAAGACATGGTTGGCTTCTAGCAAAGCACCGTGCCTACCCAATTCTCCAGAAATATTCTTACTGGAATATATAATCTATGTCAGGCGTAGTATACGTAGTATTGCATATTGCGATCCAGTATCGAATGTCACGTGCTAGGCCTGGGGTTGGAACTGTGTCTGCCCCGTACGAAGCACATGTCGGATGTTTGGTAACTAGTCTCTATTATCGGATATACATGACCTAGCCATAATATCCCGATGACTGCAGTACTCAAGAGCACTAGTACCGTATCCTACGTGACATCATCTCCACTATGACTGGAGTGATACTTCCGTCTTGACATCACACCCAATACACTACGATTCTCAATATACCCAGCAGAGGCGTACACAGAACCGGTTAAAGCCCTGGACGACCAAAACTAAAGCATACCGATTGTCGCAAGTATTAGCGATGCAAGTCTCAGGTTAAAACCAAATACACCTACCCTAATATCGGACTTCCATAGACACATAGTCGTACTACCAATGGAATTCCGAGGGGTCTATCCAGAGCGAAGCTATTTCCGCACCATCGGTAAACACAACCTCCTATCGCACTTGCATAAGTATCTAATACTTAAATATATGAGAACTATGCCGTTGTGCTCCCACAACGCGCACAAGTGCAATACTAGTCTATTCCATATTATCGATGTCCAGTCTCGATAATACTACGACTAGGGATATTTAATGATTAATCCTTTGAGGACTGATACTGTCTCATATCATCTCAATCCAGGAACTAATCATAGGGACCTCCTATCATTTATACATCTAGGTGATCTAATCACAAATGATAAGAGCGCAATCTCCTTGTCACATAGTTAATTTGTACAACAACACCATGATCTGTAAAAATAGTGATGCTATGGGTCATAATTGTCCAACACACCTCTCCAGACCAACAAAGATCCGGCCATGGGGGAATGCTCCGTCCCCATACCGATGAAAAGCCTCTCGGTGGGACGTAACCCGACCCCGAGGTAGAAGAAACACTTGGCTCTGGGAGAATGTTACGTCCCCTGACCAAAGAGATGGACTCGGTGGGATTCACCCTGACCCCGAGCTGAGAATGACACTTGGCTCTGGGGAATGTTACGTCCCCATACCAAAGAGATGGACTTGGTGGGATTCACCCCGACCCCGAGCTAAGAAGGACACTTGGAACTAGAGGAATGTTACGTCCCCAGACCAAAGAGATGGACTCGGTGAGATTCACCCCGACCCGGAGCTGAGGAGAACACTTGGCTTTAGGGGAATGATACATCCCCATGCCGATGAAATAGACTCGATGGGAGTCACCCCAACCCCGAGCTAGGAAAATGCTTGGCTCTGAGGGAATGCTACGTCCCCAGACCGATGAAATAGACTCGGTAGGAGTCACCCCAACCCCGAATGGTAGGACATAACAGACTCGGCAGAATAAATCCAGCCCCGAGCTGTGGAACAATACATCGGCAAAACAAATCCAGCCCCGAGCGGTGGAACAATGCATCGGCGGAACGAATCCAGCCCCGAGCGATGGAACAATTGAGACTTACACGAGGGAAGATTTCCAACCTTAGAGGCTCTTCCAACTCCGGCGCGGGCGTCTTCTTGACAGACCAGCGAAAAACAAAAATTGAAACGAAGTAAAGTTAACAAAAGGTGGAGGTGACTTAGCACATACCCCATGCAAAAATTCAAGAAGTAAAAACAACAACTCGGGTGCTCCGCGGCAGCGTCCTGCCCGAGGCCTCCAAAACAAAATTCTGTACTTTACAATTCAGTGTCCCGGCAAGCCGGGATACGGATCGGTGAACGTCCGAGACCCTAAGGGCAAAAACCTCCTCATGCTAGGCGGCTCTGGAGCCTGCATACGTCACGGGGGCAGAAACCTCCCCGTGCCATGCTTCTCCTGATCCGAACGGTCAAGTTAAACCTACGGGGACACACTCCCCACAGTCGCCTCCCCTAAACCGGCTAGGCAGATTGCTTCATGGGGGAACACCCTCCCCGCGGTCGCCATCCCGGGGTGATACTGCTGACTTGGTTAGGACGATTGCTTCACGGGGGAAACAACCTCCCCGCGATCACCATCTCGAGGTGATACTGCTGACTCGGTTAAGCCGATTGCTTCACGGGGGAAACAACCTCCCCGCGGTCGCCATCCCGAGGTTCTCCAAAAAAATGCGAGTTATGGGGTAGTAACGCTCTATCCTCGGGGGTTTGAAAATGACATCCGGGATTGACGTGTCACGAGGGGTTCGTGCGTTTCCCGCTCGTACTCCATCCCTCGATGCGTTCTGGATCCTCAAAAGTGAAAGGAACTAGGTCAGGACACTTCCGCCCGGGGGTTTGATAATGACAAATGGGATTGGCGTGCCACGGGCTTGGTGCCCTTCCCAGTTACCGATCACCCTTCGCATCGAGCACATCCCAGGAATATTGAAAACAACTTTCGCATTCGTTTAACAAACAAGTAAGGTAGACGAGTTTCTTAAAGAAAATGAGAGTTTTATTCATATTCAAATGACCTACTGCCCTTCTTACAACTCATTGCGGGACATTTTAGGAGAGACTTTTACAATACTTTCTTATGCTTCTTGTTTTGCAGTCCGACTATATCTTATAGTCCAAGCTCGACTCCGAGAACCACTGATGCGTATGCCGTAGTTGTAAACTTCACACTCATGCTGGTTCCCGAGTCACAACTTCTTCAGATCCGCCTGGTCTGATCTTGCTTCCAGGACATGCCGACAGGGTCCCCCCGCGCCGAGCTCTCCATAGGCATCATTTAACCATGTATTTTCCCAGGATCTTGCATATCCCGAGAAAATCTGGAAGCCTAGTTGAGGTCTTCAGTCTACGCTCCTTGTGGTTTTCCCACGGGCTCTTTTTCCTTTCTTCTCATTCGGGGAGACCACCACACCAATTGAGGGGGCTTGAGGGATGTCATCCCATGCCCTTGGCTGACTAGCTCCAGCTGGATCCTTGAGCACTACCGACCTGTAGAATTGAGGACTCTTACAGGCCGAGCAAGCGCAACACCTTCCCACAGAGGAACTTGGTCAGCTGCTGCCAACAGACGTCACCCATCCGCAACATTACATTCCATTCCACAACTTAACCTGGATGGGTGGCCGTTGGCTAACACTTTTACATTCCATTCCACAACTAAAAAAAAAAGCTTCTGTTGCTGACAGCCATTTTCCATACAAACCCTTTCTTTCTCTCATTCTGATTTGCTTCTTCCCATTCCTTTCCCCCTCCATCCATTCTGCCGTTGAACTATTCACCAACCTACGGTTTCCACCTTCTACCATTGTCTTACTACGCAAGTTGCTTCTTGTTTTGTCCCCACAGACGGCGCCAACTGTTGACGGCTGATTTTCATTCCAGGGGTATTTTCGGAATAACTCCTCCGAGACAACCTTCCATCAACCTTGAATTTGTTTGGTTATGGGGAGACCAAAGACAAATTTAGTAGAAGGTGGGAAAAACGCACAAATTGACAATATAGTTTTAACGTGGTTCGGCGGAGCGAATCAAGCCTACGTCCACGGGCACAAAACGGTGAGAGTTGTTTTTATTACAAGAACTAACTCGGCCGACCTGTTCTGAGTGAGGTCTGAATGAGGTCGAGCAGTTTAAAGGGTTTTACAAATAGTGCTCATATTTTTTGTTACAAGATTTTCCTCTTTTTTTCTCCATCCCCGTCTCCACTCAAATTAACCTAACTTTCCTTTATATACTTAGGAATTACAGCATTATTCTTTCGACTTTATGACTTTCCCACGATTCCCGGCTGGTTGTCGGGCTCTCTGCCCCGTGACTGTCTTTGCCGAAAGCAAGTCTGTCATCTGACAGCCGTCACCTCACACATATTTTCTCTACTGCCACACGCAACAATTAATGATGTCAGCCTGTAAAGAGCATTCAATCGGTGATATATGTCAGAAGGAAAAGTCCAAACTGCCCCACTCATATGTCGGTCGTCAAGAGATCGGCTAAATGATCTGCCGAACTACCCAAGCACTATCGACCTGACCCCACACGTCCGAGTTCATTATCCCGATCTAGGAGGAAAATAATACTAAACCGAGCCTCCGGGCTAAAGTGGTTGGTCTCGGCCTTGAACTGTCCGACCCATCTTCCGTGATCGGTCTCTACTCTAATGTGGTCGGTCTCTAAATCTGTACCATACTGTGTGCTCTGGTCGGCCAGATCCGGAAAACTGTATCCGGACTCTCTTTCTGGCCAAGGAATAACCCAAACCCTCTGAACACTTGATCCTCTAAAAGGGAAAATCTCATCTCTGCCATTGCTGAATTTTCGAAGTACTTGTCACAAAAAACACCATCAACAAAATTTATATAAATCTTGAATTATATTCATCAGACCATCCAAAAATAATAAAGTATAGAAATCCCTTTATTTTTTATCAAATATATATCCAATGTTGATATATGTTTCAATTATATACCCAATTTTGATATAAATTTATTACACTTTTCAAACTTTAAATAGACCAATGAATAAAATTCCAAAATTTATATATTTTTGATAACATACCAACTTTTAAATATACGATTAATAATTTCCTATAAAAAAATTACTGGTTGTATTCCATGAATCATCAATCCCATGAATAATATCTTCAATCCCAAAACAAAAAAATTTGTTACCATTACATGCTTCAAGCAGAACCTTTAGCCGCAAGAATTTGACTAACATGTATTGGTTTATGCATACAATGCTCGTATGAAACTCACTACTTATTTTAAAACAGGGATGAGACGATAAATGCATACCAATAATGCATACTTATCGTATCTCACATCATCATCATGACATATCCGGTTACTAAGAAATTATAAATCGATACGAATACTTGACAAATATATCACAACTTATTTCAGAAATGCATTAAATTAATCTATTAAGCGAAACGTAAAAATCAGAAATTTGATCATTACTATCACTTGACAATATTCGAAAAAAATAGAAAATAAAAATCAGAACATAAACCATTATTATAACTTCATAACAATATCTTTAGGATATTTCATCAATTAACATAAATAGAAATCAAAATTCATAAAATTTCATCAGATAACAGACAGAAATTAAAATCCTTAGAGTGCTCAAGGCTTCCCCAACCGAGTGCGGATATGGTACTCGGTTGGGGTTGGACACATGATTAACGTAGATGAACAATATCGGCTCAATTGTTTTTTTTTTAAAAATAATTTGAACTGGGTATCGTATTAGGTATTGGCTTTTAGGATTTATTATTATTATTTTTTTAAAAACAATATTAGAGGGTAATTTTTAGAGCAAAATTTAGATGGAGATGTGCGTTTCAAATAGTGCAAAACTGGACGTAAATAAGTGGCAAAATACCGAACTGGGCCAGGGCATTGCCATTCCCGATCCGAGCCCGAAATCTGTCAGGTCAAGTCGGGCCCAATAGAAAATTTTAATTATAAATGTATCTTTTTAGAATTAAAAATTAATTTATATAATTAAAAAACTTATTTTTTATTAATAAAAATCGGACCCGAACTTTTTTACCTGAACTTGGATCCTCAAGCCGGACGGACTTTTGCCATCCCTAAACAAAAACTTTGCACCAAATCTCCTTTTATCAAAGGAGTTGCTCCCTCTTTCAAGTAAACTTCCATTGTTTCAATTTGGTTCTAAATGATTCCTTATACCAAGGCTCTCTCTCTCTCTCTCAGACAAAAATAAAAAGAAATACAAAACAAAAAAACATATTGAAAATACTGGAAATATTGATAAAGGCAACTACTTCAAACAAGTTCAATATCCCCATCCAAGCAAATTTACCACATGAAACATCTGTTGCTTTAATTTCTTTTTGATTTTCTTCATTTTGAAAGCCATGAAAAGGCAACACAAAAATCTCCCCAATAATGGTAAAGAGGATGCCACTAGGCCAGTTGATTTTATGCTCTTCCTTCGGCTTCCTCTAATAAGCATAATTCTTGACAGCTTATGCTAATGAAACATCAATTTAAGGCACCACACATTGCCTAAATTCTGTCATTCATCAATCAGAACTAATATAGCTTAGAAAAAGAGTAGTTGGAAAACCCACCAAATTTTAATAAAAGAAAAGGGAGGGAATAAATTCCACGAAATCACCAGTCAAAGTTGGAAAAGAATAACAGAAAGCACATAAAATAGTTCATATCATACTTGATAGTTGTATAGAGTAATTCTTGAGGATAAGGCTGAGCTTAAGATAAGACATAACGAGAAAACTGGTCTCTGCTCACAGATTCTACCCGTTAATTTCCTGATTTACAAAACAAATCTAGACTTGGAGTATACTCTAACTTAACAAACCGAAATAGAAACAAATCAACCTAAAGTTGAGCTCCACATAAACAAGCCATGAAAGCGCTTATACAACTCAACAGTGGGGTAAAGGGAAAATAACGAGGAATAAAGAAATAAAGAACACAAGAAACCTGAAGAAATTGATGCTGCAGCTTGACAGAACTACTTATTGTAAGATGATTTGTACCCTTGAGAGAATAAGGATAATGCCATCTAATCAGTTTTTCAACCTGCTGTTGCTGCACGAGCCGCACCTAAAGCAACAAATTGATTGGGTTGAATCACAGACTGAACAAAATGTGTAAAATGTTTGAATAAAGCTATGACATGTAAAGGCAATGTAAATTAAAAAATAATAATTAATGGATAAGCCATAAACATCCATGAGAATAATATATATATATAAATAAATGCACCCACAGGAGTTGGAAACAAAAGGCTTATGATGAGATGACTTTATTCTACAAGGTTGCTTGTAGGTAACTGTCCCCAAGAAAAGAGTTCATGAAGCATCTTGGGAGATGTATCCTGCTATGCGAGTCTTTTTATTTCTAGACTACGGGGCTTTCAGTTTCTATTCTTTGAAACAGCATACTACCTAGCTATGATATAAGAAATGACTATACTAAAAAAAGCTTCAAAACAGTAAGAAACTACCGCCACCACAAACTTCAAATATTTCAATTACCACAAATTTTTATTAACGACAAACTTCAAATATTTCAATTACCAGAAATTTTTATTAATGAATGCATTACATGGATTAAAACAAATTAAACTATGAAAAGCTATACAAGTGTCACCATCCACATTATATTCATTTTTTTAAGAAGTGAATTGATTCTAAAGTAGTTCCTTATTTCTAACTTGAATTGCCATTCTTCCTCGACCAACCATTTTAAACATAGCATCAGCAGAGCAATAATCCGTTAGTCACCACAAATTCTAAGAACATTGCTAAGCAACAATACTTTACCACCACATCAAGTAATCTCAAGAATCATCCACGCACTTTCACAACATTAAACTTCCTAAACACCACAGAGAAACAGAAAAGTCAAAGCTGTCAACAGTCCGGGATCTAATTACTGACACACAAGTTAAGCGATAGAAGCAACAATTATTAAATCATAAAAGCTGATGGAAAATGTAGAGCAAGATCTCATCAGAAAGCACTAAATTAATAGAGTAAATGATCCTACAACCATCTTGTATATAAATCCAAAAGCACAAAGGCAGTCAATCTTCACCTCTCCTCTTATTTGCGGCAGACAGATTGACATTGGTGTCAAAATTCCCAACTTCACATCCAGGAGGCTCCTTAACCCCTGAATTCTGATTCGCCATACATGGAAGATTCTCAAACTCACAACCACTATAACCTTGCCCATTCAGTTCCATGCCTTCTCCACTTTTACCCTCCACTCCTGGGTGAAGGCAATAAACTTGATCATCACAATGTATATTACATGGATTCATCACATATGCGCCAGCTAAATGTGGATTAGGCAAATTCATATTATTGACTGATTTCTGATAAGGAAAAGATCCAATCTCCCCTTCAATCCTTCCCCGAATGTCTACAAGCAAACATTTAAGCCTCGCAATCTCGGCCTCTAATGCAGCCTGACCCTGCAACCTCTTCAATAACTGCTGATTCATAGCCCTCAATCTCACAACCTCATCTTCTAATGATGCCGCACGTGCCTTCTTCTTCTCCCTATACTTCCTAACAGCTTCGCGGTTACCCCTGGGTCGTTTCTTTGTTTTATTTTCAGTAGACTCTGCGGTATCATCAGTGGAGACCTTACCCTCACTAGGGGGAGAAACAATTTTGGTATGCACATGAAAACAGGTGTGTGTGTGCGAGGAGTCAGGTCCTGGGGGGTTGCAAGTGTGTGTATGAGTGCAAGCACGAGTATCCTTGAAAATATCTTCAAAGAAACTATCCATTGAGCAGCTAGGAAGATCACCAATGTTAGTACTCGCAAATATTTCTTGGTTTGAGAAATCAACCTCCCCATCATCCATTATGAGTGCGAAGTGAAAAATCCAACGAAATGTATAAGTTTCTGAATTAGACTCAACTCCAAAGATAATCTGATCCCAAAAAAGAGGTAAATTTGAAATCGACCCAGATTATAATCTAAGCTCAATTCTCCTGTACAGTGGATCTTAGCAGCAGCCTGATGAGAAATTGTGAAAAAAAACCCATAATGAGTATCTAAATAAGAAATTGAGCAAGCAAAACAAGAAATCAACCAATTCCCTAATATCTACTTACAAATAGAAACACAATGAATTCAAGAAACTCAGTAACAACCCAGATGCAGTCTCAAATCACTAATAACAAAAAAAAAAAAATCCCCTTTTTTTTTACATCATATTCTATCAAACCAACACAAAAAAGAGCTTACCTTTAAAACCCCTAAATTGTACAGAAAATTGAAATCTTGAAGTGACAAGAACCATAGATGCAATCAAGGTTTACCAATGAAAAATCAAGCCTGGTCTCAAACTGAAACCCTAGGAACCGAAAGGTAGCTTTACAAAAGTGGGTGATTTTTTTTTAAATGTATAGCATATACAAAGTAACCCTAAAAAGGCAACAAGAAAAATAAATAAATGGGCAACATTTGATGGTGAGAAAACAACAATGGACACACCAGAGACTGAGAGGATGACAGACAAAGCGATTGTTCAACAGAGATTCCTCAAGACTTTTCTCAAAGTCGTCAGAAATCAAAATTGAAAAAAGTCCACTACTGCTTTCAATTTATATTTTCCACTAATATTTACTCGAGGTACTTATGTGTAATTTCCATATATGTGTTGCTTTGCTGGGGTATTATTAGGTGTTTTTTGAATCTATTGTGCATTGCTTTGGGACCACAGCCATTGCCGTTGATGATATCAAGTTTGTCCTCGTTGTAAGAATTTTTATCTTTCCAATGCACCAACCAAAAAAAGACAAACGTGAATAAGGAGGATAATTTTGCCCACAAATCCGTAAACCCGCAGTTATCTGTCAAATGTGAATAGATTTGATAAGTATTTTAGTGGATTTGATAATTTATAACAAAATCTTGATGGGAATTTGATAATAACCAAATACGTATGGCTGTATGCTAAATTTATATACTCATCTTGGATGAATGCTAGTGCTAGTGCTACTGCTGAATTTGGTATTAAATGAGATGAGAAACTTGAGTCCTACCGTTTGTTGCATGATATATATATATATATATATATATTTTTATAGATTTTTTAGGGTTAAAGTAGTTGTGTGTTTTCATGATTAAATTATAAAAATTTATATTGAATTAATGTATTATATATATATATATAGACACACACACTAAATCTGAATAAACAGCACACTAGGAGGAGTCTGCTTCACCTGTTTCAACTTGCCTGAGCTGTTTCATCTGTTTAACTGCTTGCCTCTTCCACGTTGCTTTGACCTTCAGCTGATACCATCAACATATGAGCCAATTAAATTTAATAATCAGACTGATTTGTTGTTTTACTTTTTAATTGTTAAATGATCTACTTGGACCAATTAATTTCAAAAATCATCTCAATTTGTGATGAAAGTACCGATTTTTGATAACTTCAAAAAAAGAAATGTTAGGAATGGATAATGTCGACTTCATTAGTATATAACATTCAGCCACATATGCTCATAGACTCTCCGTAATAAATGGTAGTTGATTTGGGACTTCGAGCCTAGAAAAGCTCTTATGGAAATTCCTTGTGCGTTTACAAAACTTCATATAATTCTTGGTCTATATTTTCTAGCGGTGCTCCACTTTCTACTGGTTGATTGACCGATAAAAACATGACATCGGAAGCAACTACTCACTTTGAAAAACCGGTGTTTCAAGTGGTTATGTATATTTATATTTGTGAGGTTTTGTAATTTTAAGGTTACTTGGGCTCTTACATAAAACTTTTCTTTTCTTTTTGAATTTTTTTTTTAACAACTGAAATCATCAACCTAAAGACTTTGGCTGCTGATGGGGCAAGAATATGAAGGAATGTGTTTGGGTTTTTCAGTTACAGGAATCATTCTCTGTTCTCCTCCAACATTTTTGAAAATTGAAAATAGGTTTTCCAATCATATTAGGTTAGAAAATTTGACTGCAGCACATGCCTTGCAGATTTGATAAAAGTTGAGAAATAGTTTTTTTTTTTTTTTTTTTTTTTTTTTTTTTTTTTTTTAATCCATGTTCTCTCCTTATTTAAGGAGTTTTCATTAATGCAGATTTGATTTAATGAATTCGAATGAGTTTTGTATTAATACAGATTTGACTTAATGGGTTTGGGAGTTTTATGAGTTTGAATGCCATTGTAAGTATGGCCGACCGTTTTGAAAATGAAGAGTTGATTCTAATCACTGTTCAATTTCTTTTAAAATGTTGATTTGAAGGGCCATTCAATCTCTGGATATTTTATTTTTTAATGGCAACTTCTGTACGTGTTCAGATTTTCTTTTAAACGGCCAAATGGACACACCAATTTTTAAGGATATGTGTCAATAAGTGATGATTATCATCATATATTAATCCACTACCTTGAGTGAAGGTGATTTCTCGATACGTAACGCCATCGGGGTTTAAAAGGGTATGCAAAAGAATGAAGACACGATTCACCTAAGACTTTCCATGTATACTATAAGGTATTTTTTCGGGGCCAATTCTCTATTCCCAATGGAGTCGCCATAAGTATGAGCGAAACGAGATTTACCGTTATGCCTATGACGTCGGCGACCACGATACCTTTGAGCTCACAACTCATAAAGAGTATAGATTAGTCCACAGGGAACTAATCAGAGAATAAATGATTTACCGTTATGCCTATGACGTCGGCGACCACGATACCTTTGAGCTCACAACTCATAAAGAGTATAGATTAGTCCACAGGGAACTAATCAGAGAATAAATGAGTCACCACCCAGTATAAGACACTGAGAATGATTTAAGGTCTCCCTACACTGATGAGCATTTAAAATACACATATTTTTCGCCCATCTATCTTAATATTTTGTGGGTGATATCAGGCTTTATGAGCATATTTATGTGTTTTGGGTGCGTTTTAAAGGTCAAAATAATATCCCAATTCAATGAATTTAACTAGGGATGAAAACGACAAGATACGTAGCAAATCGAGGTACATTTTAGAGTGAAAACGTGCTTCCCGATGCTGGCCGCACTTTGAGACGGGCACAAGAACAAAAATAAAATAAAATGCAAATTGTAATTTTCTTGCTGAGCAAATTGGCGCGTCGCGACGCTCATACATGAGCGTCACGACGCACGCCAAGTTGAAGAACGAGCGTCACGACACGGCAATTGCAGCTCTAATTTGTCCTAAATTTGATTTTCAATAAGGAAACACTTCCCAGACTCCCTATATAAGCATAGTTCGTACCCAAAACCTAGAGGAGAGTCAGATAACATAATGTTGAAGCTTCCAAAGAGATTTTTAGAAATAAGACGAAGCACATCAAACGGGACACAACACAGAGACTCAATATAAGGGAGCGAAAGATTGCCTATCTTGATATAGTTTTTTTTATTTTTTTTTTATTTTTTTTTTATTTTTTTTTTATTTTGCTTCCATAATGTTTTGCTTATTATTGAATATTTATTTAGTGTCCTTGAGCATGTGTAGTAACTCAACCCTAAATATGAAGTTGTGATGAAATCCAGTATTTTGAGTTTATAAAATTGATTTTTCTTATATCTTTTGTGATGTCTTGGCTTATTTATTGAATCTTATACTTAATGTTTCTTGTTGTTTGATCACCAATAAGATTGATTTGGTAAACTTAATTGAACTTGACAAAGGAATTTTAGGTTTAGCCTTAGATTCAATAGCACACGATCTCTTTTAAGCTTAGAGTATAGAAATATTCTTATAGGGCGTGTGTAACCACAATTAGAACCTAATTTTAATTAATTTAGTGTTAATTAATTGACATAGAAATATAGTTAATTGATTCAATATGAATAAATGCACATGATCATCGAAAGAGGCTTGTGGATAACTTCGTGTTCCAGGTTAATTAGTTGATTTATCACACGAGTATAAGAAGATCAATTCATTTTTAGAATAATACCGGGTGGACTCATAACCCTGGATGTCTTTCTTTCATTGGTTGCTTTTGGAATTCTCATAATTGTTTTCTTTATTTTCTTTAGCGTTACTATAATATAGTTAAAACTTCATATTTAATTTCAATTAGATACTCGTGGGTAGTTAGTCTTAATAGTTAGTAAAGTGGGTGATAATTCATAGTGGGATCGATACTTCTTATACTACATGAGTAATACTGCGTCTGTGTAACATGTGAAAATCACGGTCAAGTTTTTGACGCCGTTGTCGGGAACTTATTTTTATCTATCATTATTAATTTTAGGACTAAGTACTTAACTTACTTATATAAACATTTTTATTTATTTATTTATTTTTGTTTTAATTTTATTTCAGGTCATTGGGCAGGTATATGAGACAAAGTCAAAGCTGTGAACTCATTCCGCTTGACCCTGAAATAAAGAGAACCATCCGACAGTTAAGAAGGGACATGCGAGAAGGCCAAGACCCATACCTCATCATGGACAATCAATAGCCTGAACCCTTGGAAGCAACACCAATAATTTCTATTCGGGATAGGACAATCCCAGTGGTTGAAGGTTTTATCTCTTGCATCGTTTGCCACCATTGCCACCAAACACAAGTGATATCAAGACATTCATTCAGATGATACAGAAATTGGTACAGTTTGAGAGAGGCGCATTTGAAGATCCTAACACCCACATCAACAACCTTCTGGAAGTTTATGGCACATTTAATTACAATAGAGGGGCGGACGACTGATGAGTGGTAAATGTATCACTATTTTCCACTCATTTGACCTAATATTTTGTATAATTTCTTGAGTTTTATGAATGTTTTGATGTGTTTTGTGTTATTTTATAGATAAATAAGGTTTCAAGACTTACTGGAAGCAATTCAGGGCCAAAACAGTGAAAAACAGACAAAAGAGCAAAATTGTAATTTGGGCGTCGCGACCTCTAACATGCGCCAGAGTCCGCTAAAATGCACCAGTGATTGCTAAAATACGCCGGACACGTGTCACAATCAGAGAAGTTTTCTATCATGCGCGCATGCTAACATGCGTCTGCCACGTGTCAACATCATAACAAATCTGCTAACATGCGCCGGACATATGTCACCATCATATGCTGCCGACAATCGACATCGTCACGTCATTGCCATGTCAGCATAATAATTCAGCTGCCGCCAGACACGTGTCACCATCT